>JAMKCH010017631.1:0-21204 GCA_023653785.1 Ophioderma brevispina | reverse complement strand
TGCCGTACCGAATGTCTGCAGCCGCCAAAATCCCCATGGGAAAAAGGCAGAGCAGACTGCGCTAGCCTGCACCGGAGAAGCCCTAGGGCTAGACCAGGCGAGCTAGCGGCCGGTAGCGAGGTAGACGGGCCGAACTCCCCCGGAGAGAACGCCCTAACTACCGACTCCCATGAATTAGCCGAAGCTACAACATCTTTAGGTGCTCCCAAAGCAGCGGGGCCGCCTTGGAAGAACCTCGGACCGGAGCCCGAACACCACCCCCCCTTTCCCTTAGCGAAACATGAACAGGGAAACTGTGTTCAATGGCGAACCATTGAAAACAGAAAGGCCACCGCAAAAGAACAAGCACCAACCGGAGCGACAGCGGAAGCAAGACCCGTAATGAACGCACGGAAAAAGAGGGTCGCGGGACGGCAAGCGCAAAGACGCTGAAAAGTGGGGTGAAGCGAGCCAAATGGGCGCGCGTGTCGGAACGAAAACGAGCGATGAAAAACAAAGGCGTGCCGCGGTAAGACCCGGCCCCCCGATTTTCTCTTTTAGGGGTGCTAAAATAGGTATTTTGGGGCATTCCACTTCTCAGAAGGGAAATGCATATATTTCAGTCAACATTGGTGTAAAGGAAATCAGCTCAGTGTAATGATTTACTTGCATGCACCACTACCCACATATACCAAGTTTTGTCAAATTTGGACAAGTTCACCTTTTTAGGTCAACCTAACCAAGTAAACCTAACCAAAATGGAAAACACACACACCACACACCACACACCACACACACACACACACACCACACACACACACACCACACACACACACACCACACACACACACACACCACACACACACACACCCCTACTCATATAGACCGCCAATGAGGACTTTAAATTTAACAAAAAAGTCGCTTAGAAAATTCAGGCCTCTATGAATATTTATGAGATTTTATGAATATTACTAGCTTGCGCCACAGGCCTATAAAGATCGCTTAGCCAACTGTTTTGTGCCGCAGGGCTATAAAGATCGCTTAGCCAACTGTTTTGCGCCGCAGGGCTATAAAGATCGCTTAGCCAACTGTTTTGCGCCGCGGGCCTATAAAGATCGCTTAGCCAACTGTTTTGCGCCGCAGGCCTATAAAGATCGCTTAGCCAACTGTTTTGCGCCACAGGCCTATAAATTTACTAATCTAATATTGTTTTATATAACTCGCTAGCGCCGCAGGCCAATAGCCCCTTAAAGAGGCAGGGCTTGAAGAAGGAGGGAAATTATGGGGTAAAATACAGAAAAAGAGTTCTTTTATGGAATAAACTGCAATATCATATTGCAGTTTATTCCATTGTAAGTAAATTACGGAATAAAGCAATACTTAGATTATTTAACATCGTTACAAATGAGGACGTCCTCGGTTGTAACGAGGTCCTCGTTTATACAGTGAAAAGTCAGGTGTGTGTCCTCGGTTGGAGGTGAAAACAAACGCACCAGATACACACACAGCGGGAAAAAGTGGGTAATTTGGTAATCTCATTCCCGGGAAACATTGACTACTCGCGGGAAATCCCAAGACTCATTCACTATAACTTGACTGTGAATTTAACCAATTTATAAGCTTATATAATATACAAACACAACGTTGTAAATTCTACTTGGAAATCCTACTTGTAGTATCATTTTGTTGACGTTCCGATGCAGTGATCAAGCATGAACGCTGGGCGGGTAAGGGAGGTCTAATTATGTGTTGATGCATTAGGGTAAATAAACAAAGCAAGCACTAATTTTAAGCTCGCTGTTGTTCGGCAAGCGGAGATGGAGGTTGTGAAACACAAGCCGGCA
The DNA here is from genome assembly GCA_023653785.1 of Ophioderma brevispina. Taxonomy (NCBI): domain Eukaryota; kingdom Metazoa; phylum Echinodermata; class Ophiuroidea; order Amphilepidida; family Ophiodermatidae; genus Ophioderma; species Ophioderma brevispina. Next base: position 19,381 of record JAMKCH010017631.1, on the reverse strand, counting down.
GTGGAGACCTTGTTTCACAGACTGACAGTGTTCATTTCTTGGTAGATACCACTTGCTAAATACGAGAAGCTGGTGAGGTAAGCAAAATATTATATAATACTTAAATTAGTGTTGAACTGATTTTAACAACCATTGAAATCTGCCAGAGTACTCAGGGAGTAGTCTGTTGTTTTCTTTGATGGACGTGCTTTGACCGCCGAGTTGGACCGACGCAATGTAATAACTGAGTCTAAGCAAGTTTACCTTAACAAACGTCACATTCATCCTTCGTATTTTTATAGTAATATTTAATATTCGCCATCAATCCGAACGCAATCTTTTACATTGCAGGCTAAACTTACACGTTTAAGACTTTGAGGGGTTTTGTTTTCAAACGTGCATTGAAATCACGGCGTACTTAGCAACTGCATTGCTAAAATGTCAATGCATCGCACTGTACACGGCAAGGTGTTAGCGTTATAGCACATGGCTGACGGCGTCTGTAAAACACGTACGGGCGTACGTACGTACGGACGTACTTGATTAGCCATCAATTCTCCCCACTTGTTCGAGTTGCATGTGATGGGCGGCGCCCAGAGTCATTATTACAACATGATCATGCTCAATGCAAGTAATACCAAGTGGAAATACAATACAAATGATGATGATGATGATAGCGATGATGACGACAACGATGATGATAGCAATGATGACGACGACAACGGTGACATCATCCATTATGACCACGGGCTTGCTTGAAATTTGCACACATCATTACATGTACTACTAGTATCGCCATCAAGATCATGTGATCATGATGACCATGCATGCTATATTTAATAACCCTTTCTTGTTTTTTTTCATCATGCAGTCTCGAGTCGAGGTGATATTGAGAAACCAAAATAAAAAGTACCCCGGAAAAGAACAGTTTTAAAAAGGAGGGTAGGCCATAATAAGGGACACAACTTCATGAAATACCCCCTTGAAATTAGCGTACAAAACTACAAGTACAACCCCCGCCCCGAGACTACAACGCGCGGGTGACGGGCACAGCAGCACCATTACGCATGACACCCTGCACCCTGTACTGGCTCCACCACAAGCATGACAAATGTGAATGACATTCATTTCTAGTCAGTGACAATAAAGCATGCAAGACCAAGTCACCAAGTGCAGTGTTCAAAATACCATGCTGTGCATTCCAATCGCTTGCTTGGGCGACTGGTAGTATAGATCATATCATGACCTTTACACTGTCCTCAGTAAGGAAATTGCAAATATCAATCAAGTGTTCAAAAGAAACCACATGCCTGACAATCTATTTGCATATGCAATTATGCCATTATGCAGTATCTCATCACTTTGGAGTACATGCACTATGAGTGTACGCGACTACGTACGTAGTACGTACGCTCGTACGTCTTTTACAGACTCCGCATGGCTGAAGCTGAGGTCCCGAGAAAATCACCAAATGCGGCGCTGTGACTGTGGGTGTATCCCTATTATCCAATCGGAGCGTAATATCACCGGGGCGTGTACCAATTATCCAATCAAAAAGCGAGTTTACACAAACCTCAAACGTGCCGCCAGCCGCCATTGACGTAGGGTGTGTCTCTATTAGCCAATCACATCGCGGACTTACTTGCACGTCATAACTAAAACGGCGGCCAGGGCGATTGAATGAATAAATAAAATACATTTTTGTTATTGTTGGTGTTTATTATGATAGAGGAACTTTTCATTCAGCTCTTGCCTTTTATCTTTTGATAGATTATATAAGTTGGTTACCATTTTTATGCCCAATGTCGATGACAAGGGTCGGGTAAATAGTACACACACATGCGCGGTAAAGTAACTAGGCGAACTGCTGACAGTGTTGTTTGGATTTCGAAATGGAATACGTTTACTATGGTCTATGGATTTAATACTTTATTAAATGGATTGTTTATGCGTGTAAATTGGTAAGTTAGTCTACTAATTTCTCGTGAGCAATTTTACTGGAATTCTGGAATAAAACTACGGTACTTTTGTGGCCTCCAACCAGAAAATGATAAGCTTCTTATACGCTCAAAAATTGTCAAAATGTTGCACCAAATAGCGCCGATTACTGTGATTTTGCAAAAATCTCCAACTTCTGAGGGGGCACATCCCCCCTCATGCGGTGGGAATGGCTGCTTCATAGCCATTTGATTCCCGGGAAACTTTTGCATTTTTTACACCCCTGGATACACACACACACATACACTTGAGACAGAAGGAATCTGCTGTCGCAATATCCCCATGGGTTTTTAGCCAGGTGAATAAAAATAAAATATAAATATAGCTCTTTTTTTATAATCATTGTAAAGGGAACTTACTGATATTAAAATTAGCTGTTGTGGGGTATGTATGATAAAAGGAATTGCTTAAAGGGACAGTTTATTACCTTCAGTTGCAACATAAAATTACTGCAGGAAGCCCACTTAGGTTTGCAAAAAATTAAATGCATGAGAAATAACTCTCCCAGGTTAATTTACAATGTACTTTAACCTTTTATCCTCAATTGTATTTCAACATTATTAAATTAAAACAAAATGATGGCTTCAACAGCAGCAATTTCACTCAACCCATATTGGGAGTGAAATACTCAAGAACTCTGCATTTCACTTTTTGAAGAAAAAAAATTATAAAACAAACATTATTATGTTTGTATGGATCATGTGTGTGGGAAAATATGGATCCAAAATGTAATAATGATAAAATTGGATGATTTATGCCCAATATAATTGGTCTCGCTATGAGTTTTAAAATATTGGGCGAGACGTAGTTGAGCCCAACTCATAGCTCGACCAATAAAATGGTCTAGTAATACGCTTGCGTGATTGGCCAATACAGCAGAGGTCAATTGTACTTTTGTTGCATGCTACGCTCTGCGCAAATACTCACTGCGATCGGCACAGGGCGACGCGTCTCAGATTTGATTCCAGACATAATATAACTTATTTTAGGGGTGTTATTGACATTTTGGGGCATTCCATTTCTCATAAAAGGTAATGCATATGTTTCAGTCAACATTGGTGTAAAGGTAATCAGCTCAGTGTAATGATCTAATCAAAAGGTGTCTGTATAGATTGGAATAGATTTGAATGGGGTTTAAGGGTTTTATTTTGTACAGTCTTAAATGATTTCTTTCATCCAATGCTTACACCAAGGATACACTGATGAGTTGCAAGTGACATGTTCAAAATAGTTTTCTCTTGTTATGCATAAAGTCCCCAGTTTTGTACTAGTACATTCTAGAAATGCAGGACTGTGTGTCATGATCTAGAGCATGGAAATGGTTTTGTTTGCCAAATTCAAATCTTGCATATCCCTAAGACTAGGGCAAAGCATTTCCTAACCTGGGGGTCACAGGCAAATGAGAAAGGGGTCGCTAATTTTTAAACAATCTAAATTTTAATTTAAAAAAATAAAAGATTTAATAATAAAAACAGAGGTGCCCCTGGTCAAATTGATCCAATGTGTTTAAACCGTCCTATATGTGAGAAACATTGGATTGTAGATTTGGGCACAATACCGAGTAACAAGCGTGGGAGTATTGGAAAGTGTCAGGTGGGGGGGGGGGGGGTCACTCTATAATAGTCATTTTAAAAAAAGGGTCACAGGGAATAAAGGTTGGAAAACCCTGGACTGGAGGTTAGTGGCCCCAGGAATCTCACAGAAAAAGGGGTGACAGGAATGTGCAGCCAAACCCCCACCCCATTTTTACAACTCGCTGTCAACCACTAAACCCATTAAAGTGACCCCTCAATACTCCATAAAATTATATGAGTTCCACTAAATTTAAACAGGCAAAAAAATTTTCCAATTATAGTTGTGCATAGATACTTGTATTTTTTAATTATAAACCTACACAGCCCAAACACCTTCAATAATGACTATAGTCGGTGGATTTAACTCTCGAACAGAATCGAACATACACCAGCGTAACGTGCATTAACTGGCAGGAATAATGCACATAGCAATGCGATGCGTGAATGGTCAAAGCATTCGTCAAACCACTGCGTAGTTGACAGTGCTTGAACAGAGTGTGCATGCAAACTGTCCGAGAAATAAATCTACCAACTATCAAAGGTGTATGGTCCCCTTTTTCCTCCCCAAAACCTTTTACCCCAATTTCCCCTATCCCCAATACCAGTAGACAAAAATAACAGTATCTTATGGAATGAATCATATTGGTGCTTTGTAAAGGAACCAAAAAGTTCTATAAGGTCCTATACAGTCAAAAAGAACACTGATTAAAGGCACTATCAGTGATTCAGTCCCAAATAGGTCGTCCGATTATGTGGTAAAAGACCCTGAGTGACCCCTGAATGACCTTTACCCTCATCTACGACCCCACATAAGACCCCTTCCTTCAATGTATAAGCAAGTATGAACTTGATCCATCACTGCACTAAAATGTTAGACAGCATTTTAATCCCAAGTGTATTCCACATGCACTAGATATGACCTTAAGTGACCCTTGAATGACCTTTGACCCCTCATCTGTTACCACACATAGGACCCCTTGTCTCAATGTATAAGCAAGTATGAACTTGATCCATCACTGCACTAAAAAGCTAGACAACAATAACTAAAAGGGTATACCAAAAGTTTGACACACAGCCTGACTGACAGCCTGACTGACAGAGTCACACATGAATCATGCTGCCATAAGGTCTTTCCTATCGGACGACCTAAAAATCATTAACTAGAATTTCATGGTTCTCGGCTTACGCACTCGCCATATTAAAAAATATAAGCTGTGGGCCGCCCAGCCTATCTTACAACTTGACCTCACATGACCTTAGACCTTGGCACATGACCTTTGACCTCATCAACAAATGCGGGATCCCATGTAGCACTTATGACTCAAGTTTGAACTGCAACTTTTCAATGGAGGTCACTCCTTCGGGTGAATCGCTGATAGGGTATTTAAATTGTTCATTTTCCTAAGTTAATCAACGTTATTTTGGTCCACTTTTGGGTACATTAGCGGTAACGGTACTAAGAAATTGTTCATCATTTCCTAGTTAATCAACATTATTGTCCACTTTTGGGTACATTAGCGAGTACTAAGAAGAGGTCAACTTATTATTGTTAGGAACCAATCAATCTTTCAAGGTATTTAATAAAATTATCATCATCCTTGACTCTGCGGTGTTGTTCCCAGTTGATTGAGTGAAGCCACTGTACTACATAGCATATCCGGGTAGGTCAATGGTCTGCGACCTCTACTTGGACATGAAGTCGTCACATGGTAAATGAAAGTGTCTGAAGGACATCGCCGGATAAGGAATGAAGGGCGCCCTCTATAGTTTACCTTCAGAACGGAGGAATTTGAAACATTCCGCATTATAAAGCGACATGCTCAAAGTTTACCTTTCGTTGGTTTTAAAAAAATTCCACTTTACATAATACTCAAAAAGTGCTTTTATTTAAAATTATAATACAGGCTTCAATGGGTAATTGAAATTCCAAATCTGAACCCTTTCCCCCCCAAGAACCACAATGCCACTTGGCAAGGATGTTGCGAAATATACTTAGCAAATCTATGTGAGTGGAGTTCGGTTCTTGGGGGGAAAGACCTTATTTTTGCATTTTTTTTTCAGGGGGCCTGAACACTAAAGGGAATTGCCAAAAAAAACAACAACAACCTAACACTAATACATCCATACCAGACTATGAGGTAGGGGGGGGGGCATGCTAATCTACCAAGGGCTCAGTCAGTAGCCTTGGATGGGCAATGTTAACAACCGCTGACCATATAGGTCTGTATCTTAAATCATACTAAAATGCAGGGGGTGTTTGTCAATATGCTTGCGTGAATGAAAGCTATTGAACTGCGCTATGTGAATTGAGATTTTAAGAGTGAGCTGTGAGAGGAAACTTGCCATGAATAAATGCGTGGTCAATGGGCATGAAGTTTGGCATTGTGTTGCATAATAGAGTTTGCTGGTGTGAAGACGTTAGATAATCCAACTCTTAGCACGCATTGCACTGCATCAACATAGGTATTTGGGTATTGTTATAAAGGCCTCCCTCGTGTAGCCTCTTTGTAGCTTATGAATGACAAAAGGTCTATCTTGGCATCATTTACAAGCTCCATAACAAAGGGCAGCTATGCAACATCTTCCTGTTTCTTCTTCTTCCACTTTAATCAATACGGGTCATTGCAATGGAGGCTGCTCTAAGCTTTGCTTTTTCCTGTGAGCATGCCCCTGAAGTTTCTCAGACTTTTCTCATTTTTCTTGATACAAGTGTATTTTGAGGATAAAAAACACCTTGCATACATGATAAAGCAGTTGTAAAACACCAAGTCAAAATTGATGATGACTATAGCTATGATGAGTATAGAGGGCCTCCTTCATTTCTTATCCGGCGATGTCCTTTAGGCAAAAGGTCTGAATCTGGAAAGGCTGTATGAATAGGGAATTAAGCTTAAATTCAGAACTACATTCAGACACTTTGCCCACCCAAAGTTAATTGATTTGCCACCCAGAACAAAATCAATAAATTACAAAGAGCCAATGATAACCTACATAAATTGCGCCTATTGATATTACACAAACCTCAAGTATTGTAATCTACCTGTCCTATTGTGCAAACCCCCAAATCTATATCCTGTGAGTCAGTTTGTTGCTTTTCATACCATGCAGATTTTGGGTGCAAGTGTCTGAACTGGTGTCTGAATTTTGTCTGAAATTGTAGGAGTAACAATAGATAATTCCCATTTTAGTTGTGATTGACTAAAATTCAGACCATTTGCCCAACTTTCAGGTACGTTTCAGTTACCAGTGTGATATTATCTGTTCATTGGCTCAAAAGCAATGCCCCCAGAAAACTGTGCTCTCTTTTGTGTCATAGGAGGTTATCACCATAGATCTGAACATTAGCAAAATGCTTATAAACAGCAGAAGTTTGAACCAAGAGAAGATATCAGTAGCTTCCCACATGCATTGCTTCCATTGGAAGTTTTTGTACAGTAGTCATGTGAATCGTAGGGATGAAACACTCTTTAAATGCAAGTTTGTGATCAGTACTGTCAATTTAGCCATGTTCATCACTAACGATTCACACCAGTACTGTACAACAACCTCCATTGGAAGCAATGCACTGTGGGAAGCTACTGAAATCTTCTTTTGTTTGAACCCACATCATTCAAAAAAGGTGTAAGTGCCACATTCCAAAAATTGTTTTAGTGTCCCATTATATATGGTCTTGGAGCTCTCTGCATATTCAGTAGTTTTGGCACCATATTTTTAGATGCTTTCCAAAAATTAAGATGCTTTTAAATTAGAAGTTACTTCAAGTTAGTAGTAGTGTAGTATGTCCAAAGTTTTAAATCAAGTTAAACCTTGGAAGCCCTCCTGTCAGGGAGGTACACCTAAGGGAGGGATCAGAACAACTTGAGAGCAACATGCAGTGCCCTTTTAATCAGTGATTTGACCCGAAATGTCTCAAGTCATCTCAAGTCCTCTACTGCAAAGATATGAATTGAGCTTGAAGTCTTCACTTTTCATACAAGAGCACTAAAGAGTCAACCTAACCAAATTGGAACATATGCCATACACACATTAGGAATACACTGTCATAAAATCTCCCTCTGCCTTAAAAGCCAGGGAGATAAACGAGAGCATCAACGATTCATGTAACCCCCTCTTACAATTTATAGCACAGGTGCGGCAGAAGCTTAGTAGGTGCAAAATGACATGATGACTTCATGATTGGTAAAAGAAATTAATGCAAAAACTCTGTTTTTCCCCTTAGGCACTTAAGTGTTAATAACCGATGTAAAACCGTTGTAGGGAAATCGAAGCATATCTATTTTTTTTCACGTCTCATTAGGGCATATGTCTACATACCAAATTTTGAGATTGTTGCCGACAAAACCAGCAATCACAGGGCATAAAATCATGCACGCACCGAATAGATTTGGACCTTGGCTTACTGTATTTTGGCGAAATGAAACAAAACGAAACAGAACCCCCATAGGATTACACGCTTTATTCCGTTATGCACGTTGTGCATGCATGACGGAATAAAGCGTCTAATCTAATGGGCATTTTTCTTTCATTTCATTGGCGCAAAATACAGTAAGCCAATTAATCATTCAGTGTGATGATCAAAACTAGTCCACGGTTGCGTGCCTCTCATTTGAGAAACTGGAAGGATTGAAGTTGTTTATGGTTTTTATCAGCCGCGGGTCATCAAATTGGGTAAATAAAATTGCATGGATTTGAGCATAATACTCCAATTGGTCTCCCTATGAGTTTTAAAAAAAATTGTGCCTGTCGCTGAGCGACTCGCAATATTTTTAAAAACTCATAGGGAGCCCAATGACTTGGGAGTATTGCGAGAAAAAAACATCCAATTTATCATTATTTGTTTTCAGGATTTTTGTGTCCTTTATTATTATACACATTTAATTTTAAGAATGTAAATATGTACAGCCAGAAGAAACTAGGAACCCAGATACCTGACACAGGACACCAGACATGAGTCCTGGCACCAGACAAACTGGCTCCAGACACTTAACACTTAAAACCTGACACCAGAATCCTACTACAACATCTGAATCTTACCTTCTTTCTAAACACCCACATGACACCATAACCTGACACCCAACATGACAACCATCACCTGACACCCAACATGACAACCATCACCTGACACCCATCACATGACACCCATCATCTGACACTCAACAACACTTGACACCCATCACCTGACACCCAACATGACACCATAACCTGACACCCAACATGACACCATAACCTGACACCCAACATGACAACCATCACCTGACACCCAACATGACAACCATCACCTGACACCCAACATGACACCCGTCACCTGACACCCAACATGACACCCATCACATGACACCCATCACATGACACCCATCACCTGACACCCATCACATGACACCCATCACATGACACCCATCACATGACACCCATCACCTGACACCCAACATGACAACCATCACCTGACACCCAACATGACACCATAACCTGACACCCACATGACACCATAACCTGACACCCAACATGGGACACTCAACATGACACCCGTCACCTGACACCCAACATGACACCATAACCTGACACCCAACATGACACCCGTCACCTGACACCCAACATGACAACCATCACCTGACACCCAACAGGGTACCTAACATGACACTGTCACCTGACACCCAACATGACACCCATCACATGACACCCATCACCTGACACCCATCACCTGACACCCAACATGACACCATAACCTGACACCCAACATGACACCTGTCACTCAAAATAAACACCCAACATTTGAAATCCACCACCTTGATAATCAAACATTTGACACTCAACATCTGATGCATAACGACACCAGCCACCTGACACCCAACATGACACCATAACCTGACACCCAACATGACACCATAACCTGACACCCAACATTTGACACCCAACTTGACACCCACCATGACATCCAACACCTACACAGCTCTGACATCCAACACCCAAAATCTGTCACCTGACACCCAAGATCTGACACTTAACACTCAACACCTGGAACCTTACACCCTTCATTTGACACCCAACATCTGACACCCAAAACCTGGTACCAAACCCCAGAACCTTATACTGCCACCCAACATCTATTCCTGACACTATAACACCACTAATTCTACACCTGGACACCGCGTCACTTTAATCAATTAGCAATAGCTGTACAAACCGATCGCATCGGGAGTTTCCTTACTCGGTCCGATAATACGCTTTTCGAATCTGAAAACTTCGGATCGGTGAAATTTCCTTCATTTACCGATCTGACGAACCGTCAATCATTATGACAAAGCTCTACTAAGGCTTCATTTTTTAGGTTGACAATCCTTTCAAACTCACCTACTTTCCTGCCTACTTTACGTATACATATGACCAAGTAATCAACTGAAATTAACATCGCAATTATGCACACACACACATGATTTCGAATGAAATTGGGGAATACCCATATAATATATAGGGATCTAAGAAATGCATCTACAAAACGCAAGAAATATTATTCAAGCTGGTTATTACTAACATTACCTACGTCATTACTCCTCCTGAGAAATGTAATGCATGTTTTGCCCAAGATTAATACATTATGACAGTATCACTGTTGAAATCTCAAGCCCATACTCTATGACCCGCGATGCTGTAACCAGTCGTCATTTTGTATTTTTCTTGAAATGTAATGATACAATCATTTTACCGATAAATAAAAACACCACTAGAACGATGCCTTATTGTCTGTCTGATGTTCATCAATGTTCAAAAATGAACTTGAACAGTGAAGAAGACCTAGCTATGTAGCACTTCAATCGCAGATAATTAAAAAAAATGGTTTAGTGATTTCTATTTACGTGAGAGTATGAAAGGTAGCGAGAAGATTCGGGGAATTCCCCCGGGACTTCCCCCGAGTGTCTTAATTTAGACTACCACGTGCGTGGCAGTTAACCTGAGCGGGGTGGATCCATTCTAAACACAGACCGCATTGGCCCGTTGCAGGCACAAAATTAAAGACTTGATATTTGGAAAGATATGTTCAATAGCGCATGCAATAAACATGCTCCTATTAGAGAAAAAACTAGTAAAGGGTGCTCAACTTCCTGAATGGATCAACAGGGATTTCATTAAGTTAACTAAGGATAGAGACTACTACTTAAAAGGCACATAAAACTAATAACCCTGATGACTGGAAGTCTGCCAGGTTATTAAGGAAATAAAGTTAATAACATGATAAATATTTAAAGAAATCTCACTGCACTAAAGCTATTAATGAAAATGTAAATAATTCCAAAAGGTTGTGGTCTACTATTAAAAAGCTAATTCCAAGTCGCACTTCAGCCATTCTTCAGTTCAGTCTTATAATGGTATGATGTTCATGATAAGATACTGCTGAGCAGTTTAATGATTTTTTTTACATCAGTTGGTAAAATCTTGCTGAAAATTTTTTAAAAAAAAAAAAAAAAAAAATAGTATTGTATTATTGGGTACAGGAAAAAAATTGCTGTTGTCCTTTTGATTTTTCTTATTAAAACAACACCAGAGTGTTTTTTTTAAATGTAAAATTACAATAATAAGTCCCTCGTCTTGGCAATCTCAATATTAAACTTTTAAATTACTGCTAGCTGCTCCAATCAATTTTCCACTCTCCTGGCATATATTTGTAACGTTTCTCTTAACAAGTCTGATTGGAAGCAAGCTAAGGTCACCCCTATTTTAAGGAGGGTTGATAGAATGATGTCCAATAATTATAGACCTTTTCTTTCGCCTCGTCTCCCACTTATTTCCAAAATCATTGAGGGTGCAGTTTCCACAATCAATTGTACCAATACCTGTTAAATAATGATTTCTTAAGTTCTTGTCAATCTGGTTTCAGGGAAAAGCACTCCACTGCCACAACTCTTCTGGATGTTTTCAGATTATATCTTAAACAATATGGATAATGTTAAAGTTACAGGTGTATTATTCCCTTGGACCTCAAGAAGGCGTTTGATACTAAATGCATGCCTTCTCCTCAACAAGCTCAAACTTATGGTTTCACAGGTAATAAGCTCTTATCTGGTTTCATCTTATCGAAAGATAGGATCCAAACTTGTGTTGTATAATTTTCTCCACTTTCTGGTTTGAAAATATTGATATGGCATTCCTCAAGGCTCAATCTTAGGCCATTATTCTTTTATTATTTATGAATTCACTTTCCTGATTGTATTAACTTGTAATGGTGTTATGTACGCTGATGACACCAGTCTTTTATTTGTGCCTCGTGATCCTTTGCTCTTCAATTGAAATGAATAGTAGCTTAGCTAAGATTGCTGCCTGAGTTTAAGCTAATCAGCTCACACTAAAATCTACGAAAACCAAGGTTCATGATTTTTGGTACAAAGCATACATTAAGCAGCTTCGATGATATTTCCTCACATATGGTACGATCAGTTGACAGAGTTTGATAAATTTAAGTATTGGCCGTCCATATTTGACCCACTTTTATCTTGGTGTGAACAATACTGATTACATATCTTCTACTGTATCAAAGCGTATTGGTGTAATTCGGAGAGTTAAGTTTTATCTCCCATCATACACCCTTAATATGTTTAGCTTCTGCTTTGGTTTTTCCACACTTTGATTATTGCAGTCCTGTGTGGTCTAACTGCAATGTGAGCTCTCAAAGAACGCTCCAAATTCCTGCAAAATAAGCTTGCTCGTGTTCTATCTTTTTCTGCCGATATCAAGAACAAACCATTCATGATTTATTGTTTGCTCTTAATTGGGAAATAAACTTGAAAAAAGATGGAATAATCATCTTCTCCTGATGGTTTTCAAGTTGTCCCTTAAACATGATGCTCCATCCTACCTTTCATCAAATTTTTATTCACTTTTCTGTCACGCTCAAAATACTCGTAGTCAAACTTGCAATAACACTCGTCATTCCACCTTGGCATATCAAATCCGGGGATCGTACTTCATTATATAGGTGCCATAAAAAAAAAAAAACAATTTGGAATGACATGGATAGTGATATTCGCCGTCATTTGTCCACCATGAATTCTTCTTTTTTAAGTCAACTCTTCGTAAATAAATTGTTTCACAGTTTTTTTTTTCTAGGGTAATTAATATTATTTTAAAATAACTATTTGTATCACTGTATTTTTTGTTCATGTAGGTGTGTTATGTTTATATCTCATTATTTTGTTATATTTGTGATTGTCATCTCTCCTCATGGTCTCATGGAGACCAGTATTGTATTACTGAATTGATTCCCTGAATAAATAAATATTTTACTACTTACTACTTACTACTTCTACCAACTTAATCTTGATCAATTTAACCGGGGTCAAAGCACTGCGGGCATTAGGCCGGTGTCGGCCAAGAAATCCCAATTTTAGACGTCGCCGTTAGTTTAACATATAACACAAAATTTGAAAAAATCCTAAAATTTGGTATATCTTATAAAGCAATATTTTCTTATGCCAAACCGTCGGAGCATAAAAACCTCCATGACCCCATCCCATCACAACACACACCTTAATTTGTTTTATGGTTTGTGTCTGTAGTCTATTTTGATTGCCTTTGGCTGTGTTTAAAACGAGGCTTGGCCGCCCCATTCGTCCGGTCGGGCATTGCACTCAGTGCGGTAAAAAGATTCAAGATTCAACTTCTTGGCGACTTCCGGGTTTGGTTTGGTTCTCCACGTTGGTACGGCGCTCGTTGTATTGAAAATGTCCTCAAAATATATCGAGTGTCGGCCAAATGCCATCACAAAACATCGTCTTTGCTGCAGTTATTGTATGGAAAGGACTAATTCCTTTGAGGAAGTGAATAGAACTCATGACATTGACGAAACTTAGTGCTTGTCAATTGTCATTTATTAAACTTTACAATTGTTTGCTCTTGCTATAGAAAGAAAATAAAAGTGCATTTTTCTTGCGTTGGATTTGTGTACAATATTGCATATCAGTACCTGAATTACTGTGCACGTTTTGATGTATCCTAAACAAAATTTAAGCTTGATAATAATATGCATAATGTACTGAGCATGCTCAATTCATCCTGCCCAGCTACCCCGCCCCATTCCATGTACAAGCCACGTGGTTTTGAGCTGGAAAAATACTAGATACGCAATGTATGCTTATGCATAATTTATGATGTCATTTGTAAACATGACTTGGTACTTAGCCAAAATGGGCCTTGAAAAGAAGAGAGCATTCAACAAGCTTTCCTTGGGTCATCACCATGGTGATTTGTTTCAAGACTCTCCAGAATATATTAATATCTACTATTAAGCATAAGGTTTCAAAAATGACCTTGCACTGTTTCAAAACCCATCTTGACGATCGGGAAATTCCCCATAGCGCGACACCGCAATCGTGAGTTTGAGAATGCTGCATAGTCACCTTTGGAATTTCACGGAAATTTACGTGGCGATTCAGACATCTTAACATATTTGGAGCGCTCTAGAGACCAAAACATCACCACAAATATGAACTTTATAAGGAACACACATAGACCTTTTGGTTGCTATATTGGATATAGTGTTTTGTGAAAGCGCTTAGAGGCCAATAGCATAAGGCTCTAAGGTAGAGATCAGTGCGGTGGGCTATTATTATTAATTATTTTATTACCAACAAAGTGAGTTCGGAGATACATGAATTTAGGTATACCACTGTACACACGGGACAAATTTACCGGCGTAGTTTGTTACTGTATCTGCTTTGTAGTGTTCTTGTGGTTAATACAACATACATCGGTAATCGGCATCGGATCGGCCGGTTAAACCTAAATTAACGGCGATCGGTGAATTCAGAACTGGGGGTGATCGGTTGGACACTAATTAGCACCAGGAAACTACATAAGGACAAGACAGACCAAAACTCATGAAACCTCCCCCTCCAAGAAATGAAACATCCCTAAACTATTCAACCAATCATTAGCCTCCTTCAGCCAAACTGTCCAATGAATTTAATAATCAAAATAATTAGCGCAATTACTTTGCCAGCTGTGACATGAGCCAATACGGTTTTACTGGCTATTTTAACCATGTACATAGATACAGGATGGATGATTCTGAAAACAAAATGTTTTAAATTGTGCTCTAAAATGATAAATAACATATTGGTTTATTATGTTGTCATCATGAAAAACGTTGACAAAATTTACTGAGTCAACGGCTCGGTCGGGGCAACCGGAAACGAAAGTTATATTTTTGTGCAGCCCAGCCTTATATAGTCGAACAGGGCGGCCTGTTGTGAAAATGATGAAGGACCAAACAACAAAAGTCGCCACCACTGTGAAGAAGCAAGATAAATCGTGGTAACACACACACACAGATCCACCGACATACGACTAAAGTAATCCGTATGTGCCTTCTGCAATTCTTGCAGACGACGCAAAAAAAAAGTTTCATTAGTGACAACATCATAAACATGGACAAGGGTAGGAGTGTGTTTACATGAAACAATACTATGAATTTATAATTTACAAACCAATGATCAGTCCAATCTGTAGAGTACCGGTTGAAGCTGGCCCCATCATCGCCCCGGGCATCATTGATGCCACTCCCCCCGTTGTATTTTATGCAATATGCCATTAATAAATACGAATAGCGACCACACTCACTGCGGGACTCACTGTACTGTAGCAATGTGGTATATGCACTTGTGCAATGTTGACTGTGTTCTAATGACAACCCTCCGTGCATAACAGACGTATCGCGCATGTGAATCCACCAAACCTTGTGCTAAGAATCATTGTTTTCGTCCTAATCAAAACATCCATCACGTTTGTTCTGAAAAAGATGTCTAATTTCAGCTACGTAAACTCTGGTACTAGTATATCCGACTTAAAATTGGTTGAAACTTGAACGTTTCACCACCGCCAAACCGTACATACGACATACAGCTGTAAAGGAATCCCTGTAACAAATACAAGATTAGCCTCAGGCCAGCCAAGGACAACATTTTTTTATCAACGAGGTCACATAATGTTGTTATCGACTCTCCATCATGATTGGTGGAACCGGGGCCAAGGACAAAATAAACGAGATCACGTGGTTGTAATATACAACTCGATTGGTGCATGACTACGGCGGTGCAGAAACTAAGATCGTGCATATTAATTAGCTAGCCTAGTGCTGTAGCACCGTGGGAAAATGTTGATGTTCTCCCGAGCCCATCATATTGCAGTACCTTTCGGAGTCTGTGACACAGACTACACCGTGGGAAATACGGACCGCCGTAATATTGCAGGGACGATCTGTCGACGTTATTATTTTCGGTGATACCCTTGAATAGACGGAGCTTACAAACACCATTCATATGATAGGCATACCCACAAAAGAGCGTGACTCGATCGATATCTAATAGAACCAGAGAAGAACACAACGAGAAGTCTTGCCAAATGCCAGACATCGGCAGGGCGTAATCTAAATGCACGGCGCATAGTCGTAACTTCACGGAATATTACCAATTTCCTCCAATTCTAAAAGATCCACAGCCGAAAACCGCTCCGAACGGCCAAAACATACCCCGATTTCGGGATATAGCTCTATGAAGACTTGTCCCATATCCATCCTACCCACTACCAAAATTTCATCGACGTACGATCAAAAATGAAGGCCCTGATAGTCGTCACACATAAGAAATCGAGATTCGCCCATCAGGACTAACACCCTCGCTGCGCTAAAGAGCGGGGTGAAAAAAACCAAAGACAGATTTTTGCAGTAAGGGTCACTCAGTGAGCAAAAAATGTCACTATGTGAAAGAATGTTCTGTGTTTTTGTGTTGGTGTTAAAAATATAGTCCAACAAGATCCTCGAATATTTTACAACTGCTAAATACATTCCCATTCTGACACAAGTTTAAAATACAGTCAATCATGAAATCAATACAGTTTTTTAAACAATATGAACAGGAATTTCTGAAGCAATAGAGCATGGCTTTAACTATGTTAAAATGAAAACTTGTATAAAATGGAATGTGCGACAAATCTGAATGGTGGAATAATTTTTTTCCCAGAAAAATGACACCTTGTATCAACTAATGGGGGGAAAATCTTGAAGGGGTGGAACAATTTTTTTTTTTTTCCACAAGAAAGAAAACTGAGTCAGGGGCGGGTTGAAGCAATTACAAAGTTTTTGCTGCATAACCCCCCTCCCATCCCCAACAGCGTAAACCTCTGCCAATTCTTACCTTGTGGATGTGTCAGCATGGGTAACAACTTAATTTTTCATGAGCCTCAGCTATGGTTGTTAACCTATGGTTATCTACTGTGGCGTTCTGTAACTCACTTGCCAAGATTCTCTTCTCCATCATCACCGTGGGAAGGTGCTCCCTGTGTCCCACCTCTTCTCAGACTCCTTGAGAAGTGACCGCAACTTACGTGCCTGATTGATGAAAAATACAGGCAGGTGTGAAAATTTAGAAGTATGTGTTATGAACACAGCTTCAAAATTATGCGATAGTGGAATAGCAATAAATTCATGTGACGAGATCTCACCGTTGTATTACAAATAAAGGTAAACTATATGATAACAGCACATCCTATTTCATATGAAAGATAAAACCACATTAGAATGTTGGGTCCTGTGCATCGAGCATGAAATTTATGATCTGGAGGTTATGGTTCAAGTCCCGCTGCGGCCAACATAATGTGCACTTGGACAAGTCACTTCGCCTCGCCTGCCTCTCATCCACCACGGGGGTGCTGTTTGGGGAAGTCACTCTACAGGCTGATAGGTTGTCAGTTACAATCAGCTGCCCTATTTGAAACAAAACTGATAATTTCCTAGTGGGAGCAGAATAATTATAAAAAAGTACATGAATTCTAGTGGTCATAGCTTTTTTAATTTGTACTGTTTTAATTTTTTTATGGTTATTTTCTCTTTTGTCATGCGCCTTGATATTCATTTTAGTTGCGGCAATATAAGTCTTGTATGTATGTGTATGTATGTATGTATGTAATTGCCTACATAAAATGTTGCAAAGTAAAAACTTGCAAGATCCCCAGGTGGGGGGGGGCTGGCAGGGAGGCAAATATGCAAATGAGCTTCATTAGTATGTGCAAATAATGACACAGTGCACAGGAACGATTTGCATGTCCCACTACTCTGACATACCAAGTTTTTGTCCCACACCCTGGGCATCCCGCAGAACTTTGAGTTTTGTGGGGGAACAAGATAAAAATTTCCCTGAATCAAGTGGTGAGACCACGATTTTGGAACTTCTGTACCGCCCAAAAATGCTCACTGAAACTTTTTGAGTCACATAAAGAATCTGGGGGTCTGGGGGGGGGGTTCCAACAGCAATCGCAACTGCTGATCTGCTTATTTATACATTGTTAATTGTATTGTTATAGGCTCTGCCGCTATAATTCATGCATACATACTCCCTATCCAAACAACAGCTTTCAAAAACATACCAAATGAACATGGTTCCCCACTGCCTATCTTCTGCCCCAAATGGATCTCTTCACTTGACTGGCAAACCCCCTTGCGCCTGCCACTGTCATCCAATTGGGACTTATTCACCTAACAAAGTTAGGAGAACTGGATCAAAGGTCCCATATATTCATTAGAGGTCTATCTTTGCGCAACCATATTGAGCCTTTGGCCAGTTGGTTCCTGTGACCAATGTGAAATTAATATGGCCAATGTCTGCAAGAATAACAGCACAAACCAGTCAACCTAAATAAAATGGAACACACAAAAACTAACCAAAGTGAACAAAATACAGAAGGAATCTGCTGTTGAAATATACCCCAAGGCTTTTAAGCTAAGGGGATAAAACACTTATCTATATATTATAACTCAATTCCAAAGTTTTATTAATTAAATTTGATTATCATTTTAAAGTGAGCATCAATTTTGCCTGTAAGAATTTTTGAGCAATGACATAATGCATAACGAATGTTACAAGCAAGCGGACCCTTTTCTGGCTACATTTCATGCTTGATATGAAAATTCAGTTCTGTTGCTGAATACAAGGATACATGAATGTGTGGTGTATACTAGTCCTTTTTGATTACCATTTGTGAATGTTGAGTTATATATGGGCAGGGTGGATTTAGGAACCAAACAATTTTAGAACAGTATTCACGCAACAGAGCCATCACATCTGAATCACTGGCTTTCTGTGTGCTCACAAAATGATGACTTTGTAGGAAGGCAGCAATTGATAATGAAGAGAGTTTGGTCAGCACTGGAGGAGAGACAGATAACGCAGAAAATATATAGTAGCACATAAGTCAACCACGTGGATTCAAGTGTTTGTACATCCAAGATGCCATTTTTTGGTACAGTCCCCAACTTACCCCAGGGGTAAAGTTTGACTTCACACCAGTGAACGAGAGGTGCCTCTGAATAGACTAAAGATCACACTGTGCTCTTTTAGTACATAATATTTTTATACATATCTCAACTCATTATCAAACCCATTATGTTTTTATAAATCATTCTAACTGAAGCCTGATTTCCTTTCCATGTTGACTGAAACATTTGCCCATTTCCCACTTCTGAAAGTGGAATGCCCCAAACATAACTATTTTATTAGCACCCCGAAAGCATGAATGGTCTCGGGTCTCGACCAGTTACCCCAGGTCACACCCTGTCGCCATAGCTCTTCCTTAATTTCTGTTTTGGGCTCAACCCCACACGGACGCGCGTACATCTCATGCGGTGGGGCGGGCCTGAAGTGGGAAGTCAACATTGGAAAGGAAATTCCAGGCTTCAGTTAGATGATTTATAAAACATAATGTGTTTTTGAAATAAATCATTACACTGCATGCTGATTCCTTTACCCAATGTTGACTGAAACATATGCATTACCCCCGTTGAAAGAACATTT
>JAMKCH010017630.1:0-25057 GCA_023653785.1 Ophioderma brevispina | reverse complement strand
GCAATTCCAGCTCTGCCATTAAGTCCAATATGGGATCAAAAGTCTTATTACAAATCGCTTTATGCTTAATACGCATTTTTAGCATGCTAGTTCGCAGGTATGTTCCTAGACCAATCAACAACGTAACTGTGCCAAATATCAAATTTTGAAAAATGGGGGCGCTCTTAAAAAAATGGCAAGTATGCTTAAGATTAAATAGACAAATATGCATGATTCGCCCGATCTGAAGTAAAGAATTTCTGTACATTTAAGAGTATCACATTTGATTTCGTGACAATGCTCTAAATTGTATACAGACGTAGAGATCTTGAAATTCATTACAAAGGATACCAAAAGTGATCAACCAAACTATCTATGGATTATTGCAACATGGTTTATGTATTTTAAGATTAACTACAGATATTCCTCGTCGACTTGAGCCATTTTTGTAACCAAAACTCCGAAGGGGGGGTGGTTACCACACCCCCCCCCTGATTTTCGTTAACTGAACACCGATTCCTGTAAATTTGGTACCAAAGGATAGCTTAGAGTTTTTCTTCATTGGTAGCAAAATAAGTACTAATATCCCCATTATGACGTCACCATGATTCTCTGTTGAAGAAAGTACGAAAATACGGATATAGAGTGGAATTGAAACACCATTATAGCTCTGAAATCTGTCATGATATAAAACTAGTCATTTCCCATCAAGTAGAGTCAAAAAACCGCATGAAAATCCGATTTCCTAACGTTTTGGCGAAAATTGATTTTTTCCTGTGTGTGTCTATTGGAAATGGCAGTTTTGCTGAAATGCAAACTTTATGACGTCATGTGACGTAATTGCTAGGCATGTTGGTACTCAGGAGGAGGACTATAGCGATTATTGGTACCAAATTCAAGTGTCTGTGAGATCTGTGCTGTGTTAGGCATGTTGGTACTCTCTTCGAAGGAGGGGGTGGTTACCACCCCCACCCCCGATCATCACTTTGGGATCCACCCTGTATTTTACCTATATCCGGTGATGGTTGTTTTGGATAAAAGGGAGCGGAACATGTCAATTGACAATTACTCTAATGTGACAATTTGTGACAATTGACAATTACAACTAATTTGGCCACCAATGCCGGGGAAAAAACCTGAAGGGGTGGTAACCCACCCCACCTCCCCCCCCTTCGGTGGCCGAGGGTAGCTGATATTGCTAAACAAAATACAAAAAAATAAAAAATGCTATATAATTGGGTTTTTTCTAGTTTCTTTTGTTGACATGGGGCGCTACATTTGGACTTTGATCAAAAATAACTCAATTTTCAAAAAACTACTAAAAATATAAAAAAAATGAAAAAGTTCAACTTTTTTCTTTTCATTTAACAGTAAGGTATTTCTGTCCAAACTTAATTAAACAGAAATAAACATCAAGAGCTCTTTTGGTTTCCGAGTCCATCTTGTTAGATAATGTACTTTCCAATAGGCAAAATGTACATTTTCTTGAAGATGATGATTTACCTCATCATTTTTTTAAAAAGCCTTTAATATTAATGTCAGTCTATTATTTATACTTGGAATTGATAAAACAGGAAGCTTATGAAGTGTTCAAACTTGGATATGCCATTTGTCACAGGCGGGGATACTACGAAACCTTGAGGTTATACACCACTAAACTGGCTGCCGTAAGATCAACCAATCTTGGGTGGACTAGTTTCTTGCATGGCATCTGGAAAAAGTACCTTAAAATGCCGGAAAATGCACTAGTATATTTAAAATGTGATGAAATTTCATATGACATGGTAGACTGGTATGTTTTTCAAAACTAAGAGGATTTGACAGTGAATTTGAGGAATGTATCTCCGCGGCGATCATCAATTTATCATCGATTTGCAAATTACTAACTTTGCGATATAGAGAATCTTGGGTTGCCTCTTGACATCGGGCCCAAGTTGGTGATTCGAAATAAAATTTATCTGGTCATCATTGTTCAAAATTTGGTTATTTGGTGATTTCAGCTTGTACTTTGGGGTAATGTTGTTTGTATTCTCTGTGAGTTTTTAAATGTGAAAGAAAAACATGCTCAAAAGTTGCCATTTTTCCCATAACTGTGTATAAGTGAGTTAGCGGTGTTTACCTTTGGAAGTGTGAAAAAATCCAAGTATGGGAAATCCTGGGACTGATTAATTTACAGAGTAAGTAGACTTAAAATAAGAGAATTTTAAATTAACTTTATTACTTTTCAAAGCTTGTTTAAATATTATTAAGGGGGTAACATCTGTACCATTAGACTTCTTCCCTACGTACGTACTACCCTCGTCTTACCAACATTTGCTGTGTAACACTGGTTTACCAAGGGGTAGTTAACACCCCCTTGGGAATTCGCTTGATTTGATACCAGTGGCTGGCTATTAGTATGTATCTCTTCTTTTACTTGACACCAAAATAAGTACTAACACACCTATTATGTAGTCACAATGACGTCATAAAAGTTCTATTGAGTCAAGCAAATGTTCAATTTCACAGGCAAAGTGTGTAATAGGCGAAATAAGTAAATGTTGGTATTTTTAAAAAAAGTAAAAAGGAATTTTGGTTTTTATGCAGTTTAGGCTCTAAATGATGCAAAATGACCAGTTTATAAAACAGGGGTTAGAGCAATGCGTTACTCTGCAAAATATTAGAAAAAATGTATATTGCAATTATTCTAAGGTTTATTTAAAGACTTACCGTGAAGAATTGATATCCCGTTCCCACTTTTAGTCTACGTAGTTATTAACATGTAGAATGTGCTAAAATACTCGATTAATATTTGGTAAGGGGCAATAGAGTTAGAGAGAAGTGTCAGAAAGCATTTAGAACATTAGAACTAGTGGAGATCTTGCTAGAATAATCCACAAGTGCAGAGAAAGTTCTATATCTAAATCATTGATGTAATCTGTGAGAAGTCCCATTGGATAGTATACCAATATTGAATGCCGAAGCGTGTGATAGTAAAAATATATCATGGGTTAAATTTGACTTTCTATTCACGAGACAAGCGAGTGAAGGAACAGTCAAATGTGACCCGAATGATATATTTTTTACTATTGCACGAACTTAGGCCCATCATGATTTGTTTCATATCATGATATCACCGGGGACTATCACCGGTTGTATTTCAAGCCCATGTGATAGTAAAACTATCACTTGGCTCAATTCACTAAAAGCATGATATAATACTACATACATCATGAGTGTATTTGTGTGGACATGAGTATATCAAGTTTTTTACAATTCTTCCATTTTTGCTGGAGATTGCTTTGCTCTTGAAATGATTCACTGGGATGGTTAAAATAGATGTAGATGTTGTGCGAGGTAATTCAACAAAAATAGCCTTAAAAAAGACAAAACATCGCTGAGAGGTTACTTTGGATGCAAATTAGAGACACAACGAACATTTTGTTACTATTTTTGGGCTTATTTTGGGTTTAGTGGTACAAAAAGACAACAAAATTTGGCAGATTACACAACCTCTCCTTGGGTGATGCTTGCCGATCCCTTATTTTAGTTTTGGGTCCTTCCAAGTTAGCCAAAGCGGTCTCAGGTTATTCCACTTGCTAAGTCTATATCAATATAGGACGATCACCATGACAAGTGCATTGTAGAAATCGCAAACCAGAATGGGTATAGAATCTGTGGGTTGAAAGTTTTGGGTCCTAGCGATATATACTTGGTCACAGGTGAAAATGCGCATTACCCATGATACATAGCGGCTCGGTTCCAAGTCACAATTTGTCATGCTCACATAATAATCATTGAATCTCAAAGCACACAAACCACCTATTTAGCCTACAGCAAAACAACTCTATACTATACACAAGTACAAACGTCAATATTGTATTGCAATGCGCACAAAACGCCAAAATGTCAGTGCCCAACATACTATACCGAATAAGAAACGGCTAGCAATCCAGCTAAGCACATAACAGCACATTTTGTGAGAGCGCCCTCAATTTCAGAGAATTGAGTTTTTTGCAAACAGTTTTTGCGTTGGTAATATAGTAACTATACATGTGAATGGTATAGCTCAAACTCTCTATGTGCGCAAAACGAAGGGAATTTGTAATTAGAATAATTAATATCGGAGATCTTCGATAATAATTCATCGGCTCGTGAAAAACGTCCTTCCAATATGAAATAGCCTGGAAATTGAAACCATGCACGTGTCTTATGCTATCCATTATTTGTTCCGTCGATTCAGGGAAGTAAAGGTAGAGATCATTTGCGTGAGATGACACTAATTTATATGGACGGACGTAAATTTGGTGGTTCCAGCTCCGCCATATCAGGGATTCCGATTCGAATACAAATAGCTTCTTTTATGAAAATACGCATTTTTGAGCATACGGCTCGCAGGTATAGTTTACTAAACAATTGCCAACACACTGTGCAAAATCTCAATTTTATATAAAATGGAGCGCTCTTCAAAAAGTGTGCTGTATTGCTTTAATATTAATTGGTTATTACGGTTAGAAAAACAACATTTGGAATCACGGTAAGGGTGTGTAAGAAACACTTACAATTTGACATTTTTATAAACGATTTTTTGCGGGGGAAAGGAACTGAAGCCGTTCCTGTGGATGCCTGTTAGAAAGAAAACAGATTTGGGAAAATGAACATTTATAATACATATCATAGATACAGTATAAATAGTATTACAAAATATCAAGTCTTCGGCGTTTATCAATCTTGCCCGGGATCCTTGGGAAGTAGTCCTATAGGTATATTGAGTGGTATGCAGACATGCGTTCTCGAAAACGTGTGTTAGCGTTTCTCGCCGTCTCCTAAGTTTGTACTTGACTTGATGCCCTGGCCCTCAGTATGTGACCCTTGTCCTCATTAACATATGAACGTTGCAAGGCTCATTGGTTGCAATTGGATTCAATATTCGCAACAGTTTACTGACCACGTATTTAAAACTGGACCTTGGATGGCCTTCGACATGAGAATGTCCCTTTTAAAATACAAGTATGTGACCTTTGACCTTATTTAAATATGGCAGGTTCAAAAACTTCACCCATGCCTCTAGATTGATCGCATTTAGATTTCACTAACTACAAAAGTTAACCGACAAACCCTATTTACACATTTGATCTCAGTGACCTCAGACCTGATAATGAGACATTTGCCAGATGACGTTGTGATGGTATGGAACATTGAAATAATCACACATAACAAATGATTAATGCATAATGCGCAGTTTCACGGATCTTTGCACAGCATATGCACATGCAAGATTTGTGCTATATTATAAATTACAAACTACTGCAAGTAAACTTGATCATGCATGCACAAGAGGTAGTCTGGAACCTGACCTCAGATGATCTTTGACCTTGGTCAATGAACTTTGACCTATAAACCACATTATAAAGGAACCTTGTTGCACCTTAAACCCGAAGTCTGGTTTAAATCGGACTTAAACTTTTCGAAGAAGACCTGCTGAAAACACAAATCTAACCACACTGGAAAACACATAAATACACATACACCATGACTAGATGACGTTGACCTTTGGTCTATGTCTTTGACATCATCCACAATGAAGGAACCACTATCGCACCTTTAACCTCAAGTCTGTAAAATTGGACTTTCTTTATAAAAACCGTTTCTTTATAACAAAAACAAAACATTTTTAATTGTTCTTTTTTTATTTGTTAACAACTTGTTTTGGTAATTAAATAAAACATGCTTGAATGATGAGACATATTACGAAGTCAAATGTGTGATTTTTTATGATACACTGATACTGTTTGGCATTGAAATTATAGAGTAAAGGCTCTACAACACAGAGCATTTTGATGATTTGGAAAATGTACTTTCTACTTTGGGAAGTAAGTAAAATACAGACAAGGCTCGTGACTTTTAATGCATTTTGATAGCAATAGTGAGCTCATATTGTTAAAAAATACAACAAATTTACAGATAGAAAGTGTTGTTTCCTGAAATGTTCCATTACAATGGCCCATAAAATTGAATTTTGAACAATTATACATTTATAAAAATAGCTCCACCCCTCAACAAGCAAATGGGACACATTCCATCATGTTTTAAAAATTTTTATCTATCATTCATGACGTAAACCATCGTATATTAAATGAGAGAAAAATGAATTGTAATATTTGTTTTATATTTCACACAGTTGCTGAAATATGTAAAAATAGCAATTTCAGGTTTTTGACAGGGGTTTTGTGGAGCCCATTTTTAGGGGGGTTCTGCTAACTTTCTGTTAGGGAGGGGACATCAGATTTTTTCAGTACCATTTCTGTGAATACTTTGGGAACTTATAAAAGAATAAAATATGAGTACAAAATTCTACACCCTCTTTCTCCTGGATTTGCATTAGTGCCTGGTTTTTTCTCGGAATTTCACTCGTAAACACGATCCTTGTAGTGCGTTTTCTCGTATAAACATTTGTTTACATGAAGAGATTTTAAGAGATGGCGTTGTCGTATTTGGAGCAATTATTGGACGAGGCATATATTAAGACAATGAAAAAATTAGGTTGAAATGATTTAGACATGGGAAGAATTGAATTGTAGCACTATCAATATGAAAACAACCAACCACAAGACAGAATTTCGTTTCTTGACTATGAAATCGTGATTATAGGTTAATTTAACCAGAACACTCTCGTTATAGGTAAATTTAACATGTTTTTGTGGTTCGAGTCTTATTTTTTTTAGGGGGCTTTTTGTTTTAACAAAGGACAAGTACGATTAATTAAACAAAATTTCGATATCTTACACCTGCTTTTAATTCTTGAATCTCTTGGACATATACGTCTTTGGGTAATGCTAGATACCCAATGATAGACAATCCGCACAACATGCTCCTTGTTATAAAGCCAAAACAAAATATGATTTCTTTAAGTATTCTTATTTGACATAATTGTTGATGAAATGATAAAAGTAGCAAATTGGAGTTGATTGCCGTACTTCTTGAACTCGAACTCACCTATTTTTCAACAAAAAATATATATTATTTACCTGAAAATGTTTACGCGCGTAGCCTTAACCCTAAAAGAGCGGGCTTTTTGGACCGATCTCACCGCCGGGGGGGGGCGGATTCCCCAGTATCTCGGAACGGATTGATGAAACATTATAGTGGTGAGACCAATGGATAGCTATGACCCTCCCGAGTCATTGATACCAAAAAGTACAAACATTTGTTTAACCTTGTATGAACGTCACCCGTGACGTCAAATATGACATCATGCAAAAATTCGAAAAAATTCTCAAAAAATCGCAAAAATTCATGTTTTACATTTTTTTTCAAGCAAAAGTGGATTTTTTTTTTTCTTACCTGTGCTTGGGCCTGGTGGTTGGAAAAGAAACATAACAAAGTTAATGCCACCAGACCCAACAACAAAATCAAATACATGTGACAACGGGACATACATAAAAATTTAATATTCTTAATTAAAGAAACAGTATAACACGCCATACAAATCAAAGGCTCATCCCGTGAACAGTAAATCTAAACCTTTATAGTTCAAAAGCATATCAACTTATTACCAAGTCAATGTAAAATGTAAACAACACAATATTGAGTCTACCGTGCGAAGTATTCAACAATAAGTGGTTAATAGCCAAATGCCTGGTTAAAAAAAAGCATAACACAACGGTAATGACCTTTACCACAAAGTGCCATAAGCAAGTCCCGAATGCCCCTTTAAATGCATGTACATGTACGCCAAAAATAATCGTAAATAAACACAACACAATGTGAGCATCCTATTGCATGATACAAAAACAGTTGATTACTCAGTGACAAAAAGTGGGCATGTACTTGCATATGTCCATTATATCAGTCATCATATCCTCCATCATAACTTGAAAGGAATGCAAACAACATTTAAATACTTTGAGTGACCATAACTTGTAACTTTCAAGCCCTAAACAAAATATTGCCCCATTTTTTTATTATGAAAAGACATCTATATCCTGGAGCGTCAAACTGTCTGCCTTCTACGGTCCCTTTGACCCACTATTTAAAAGACCAAAATACTCCTGTCTTATTCTCCACTGGACTCTATAAAGAGAAGTTTTGCCAGTAGATTATGCACGATTTTAAAGTAATATAAACTCACATTGAGCAGTCCAAAACAAAACCACCTTTGAAGTTAATCTGATAAAGGTCTCCCAAATCATGACAGAACCAGGAAATATCTTATTCAAGCAATTTCTTAGGAACATTACACAATCCCACATTAAGGTTTAATGGTTTCTCTCCATACGCAGACCACAGTCCTCACTATAACAACCAACTTTTTTCAAAAAGCTATTGGTTGGAGCATATTGTGCATAAATGGAACGAAAATATCTAGAATAAGTAACCATAGTAATTCTAAAAAGCCATAGAGTAATATCAACCCAGTTATCAATCACCTCTACAGTATTAAAATAATCACTAGCTATAGAATTCCAAAAATGTTGAGAGGTAGGGCATGCACCCGTAGAGGTATTCATATGCAAATTTACTAGCTCTCTGTGTTTTCATGCGTTCAGAAAACAGGTGGTCAGATTCTTTTTTACTGCTGTCTTGCTGTAAAACAGAAGCTGAGCACTCCTTTCTTACAAAGAGACTGAATGTTATTAACACACCATATATGGACAAAATTACATTAAAAGAGGGTACTTAGTTTAAATTCAGTAAAACTCATTAAATGATCTTTTGTATCAGATCAGAGATATAGTTAACATCGCTTTTACTCCAATCTTATGAGAAAATGCACTCTCTGATTACTTATAAGGATCTTTGAGTTATACCAAATTACTTTGTCACACACCTCATGTTTTACCTCTTAATTTAAACCAGCCTTTAAATAACATCTTGTAAGACGTATTACTGATATGTCCATCTGCAATCGGACACATTTTTAGGCTCTACATCACAGACTACTTCCACCAGTTTATCAATTTCCAGAGAAACAAAATTTCCATTTTTTTCCTTTTTCGGTTTTTTTGTTTTTTTGACATTTATATGTGTAATTTAATTGCACCAATAAAATGAAACTATTGACCATATTAAGGCCACCATCCTCAATGTATTAAACACCGTCTCTCTACTAATCTTATCCGGTTTTCTATTCCAGATAAAGGTAAAAAATAGCCTCTCAATGTTTTTCAAATATTGATCGGTGGATTTGGTCTAAAAAAGACAAGAGGTATTTATTGTGCTACGGCTAGTGATTAATTACCACCACCTCTCCAATTGGGGTAAGACCCTTGATGACCACATGTTTAGGATATTGCTTTCATTTCAATAATGCTTTTCACAATCAGTTCACACATTCATCTTTGTTAAAGATATTGTTATCCCTAAAAAATTTGAAGGACCTTTAGACCAATTAAAATTCATTTAGGAAAATAAATGGTATGATCATTTTTAATCGAACCCAATTTTCAAAATAGATGATTTAGTGTAATTCACAACCAAACCTGATACTGACCCAAATTTTTTATGAGGCCTTAGTGAATACAATAAGGATTCTTTACTGCATCCAAAAATTAATGTGGTATCATCAGCAAATGAGTAAGCTTAGCTTCGGTATTACTATCAATTGCGATACCTTTAATGTTTTGATTATTACGTACAGCAATAGCGAGGATCTCGGACATAAAATAAAACCGTAGCTGAGCTCAATAGGCAAACTTGTCTAGACTACGGGTCAAGTACAATAAGAAGACACATGACCTTTGTTACTATGCAACTGATAATTCATTATGAATAATTAATACATTTTTGAAGTCACAGCCCAAAACAAAATTTCCAAACATTTAAAAACAAAATCCATTCCAATTTGTCATATGCTTTCTCAAAGTCCAGGAAAAAAGGATACCTGGTATAGTCATAATATCAGTGAATTCAATCATATCAAGAAGAGTCTGATGTTTTACCGATGTATCCTTGACAGAAAACACCAGTTGGATCATTTGATATTAAAAGATTTTAATATTTCTTAACATATGGGCAATTGTATTAGCAGCAATTTTATTAATCTGTGTTTCAGAGTGTTATGGACGCCATTTTTAGTTGGATTTTTGGCCACGAGTTTGTCAAGTATACGCAAAACATGTCTGATACAATAATCAATAATTATAAAACATAGTGTAACTGTATCCTTAGCACAAACAAGGATTTCTGCTGTTAGTGTAATTTAAGAATGAAGGAAACGAAATGGGAAATAGGTTTTCTTCGCAGGCAGTGCGCGATTAAGTAACGCCGCGTCATAACCGATTTAGGTCCGATTTGTTAAAAATCGTCTTAATCGAGCGCAAGGCTTCAAGAAAAAAGTAAGCCAAGTAAGAAACAATAATAAGTAGGCTGGTAAAGTATCTTGATTTGGGCAGTAAAATCGAAAGACACCTGTAAAGCAATATTTCCCTATAGAGATAAATTAAAAAATAACTTTTTTTAAGGATTTCACAGACTTCCCTCATCGTATCGATTACAAGAAAATAACATTACTTCTTCGTCAAGTTTAATTCTAATAGTTTAGTGAACTGAAGATAAATACTTCCTTACCTATTGATAAGAAGCAACCGTTGGAAGAGAAACACTGAGAAACCGATAGAACAGCGCAGACACAGAGTCCGCCATTTTTTTTAGGGGACCACCATCACCAGCATGAATTGTAGTTTGTCAAAGGAAAAGAGCTGCGTACACTTTAAATGCTGTTTTTCCTTAATCGAGATTTCGAATGCATCAATCTCTGAAAGCTTCTATTTGAACACTTATCAATACCAGAGATGAATATATGGCACCAGTTTATTCCGGTCAATACAAAAGTGTCAATCATTTAAAGCATGTAATAAATAAAAACTCAATTTTTCTTTTTAAACCTCTATTTATGGACAAAAATAAAACTGAGCTGAAGAGCTGAAGAGAGAAGTGGGAGAACACAACCTTTCTGAAAGGATTATATTTTCTCTGAAATGAAATCCTTCTAATATTTATTAAATAATCCTTTGTTTTCCCCAGGCAACATAATAAAATACAAAATTCTATTTGTAGAGATTCCCAGTTTAATTCCGTATGGGTTTCTGTAGCTGATTTCCAGTCGTAATTGTTATAAACCATACGGGCTGCTCGTCTTTGATTTTTCTCCGCTTTATGTATGGGTTCTTGGGTATACGGATCCCACACAGCCGAATAGTATTCAACTGTGGGGCTGACCAAAGATATGTAAGCAGCAACTTTTGGTTTCTTTATTACATGATCTGAGGTTTCTATGTACGAAGCCCAATGTTTTGCTAGCAGTAGCAGTGATTTTATTTATGTTGGTTGTCCATTTAAGGTCGTGTTGTATGTCGACTCCAAGGTAAGTATGAGTTTTTGTTTCTTGCAGTATGGTACCCCCTAAGTTATAACTAGTGATGAGAGGTGTTCTTGATGCCTGAATTCTGAGTACATAACATTTATCTGGATTGAATTTCATTTGCCACAACTTTTCTCAGGCTGAATGTGTCTCTAGATCTTTTTGGAGTGTTTTGGCATCCTGTGGTATTTAATTTAACTGTATATCACATAATCGTCCGCAAACAAACGCACCGATGAATTAATGTTCTGTGGCAAATCATTTATATAAAAGAGAAATAATAGAGGCTCTAATATTGTACCCTGGGGTACGCCCGACTCAACAGTGGCTCATTTTGAATGGTCAACTCCAACCACAACTCGTTGCTTCTTGCCTTTAAGAAATGTTCCAATCTCATTATTGATTTTACCGTCAATACCATACTTTGATAGTTTGAGTAAGAGTCTGTTATGTCGAACGATTTAAAACGCCTTGGAGAAATCCATTATTATTACGTATGTTTTGGTGTTTTTGTAATCTTCAAAGTCTACCGTTTCAAAGTTACCATAATAACGGGTGTTGTCCGTAAGATGACCTATCTGACCTGCTTTCACTGACACCTTACGAATTCGAAAACCGTAACGGAATAAACATCTGGTTTATTCCGAAAATAAGTCAGAAATAACTGGGTAAGAATGGTTACCTTACGGAAACGCACCCATAATAACAACTGGAATTTATAGCGGGTAACAATATGTGCATGTTTGGTCTTATCACAAATAAAGTGTTTTTTTTTAATAAGTTACTAAAATATTTGTCGGTAGCGTTTTACCTACGGTATTTATAGTCTGTACAGTGTTTTCCCGCCACATAATGTTAATATTATGATATGAACATTTTCTCATTTTCATTACGAGAATGTATTGGTTAAGGAGACATTTATCCCATTTAGTTAAGGGTGGGGGGTATCCCGTCATTTCTGGAATTATTGAAAGAGCGATTATCACACATTCTAAAATGTCACCCACCACCCAAATCATTATACCATATGTAGGCTTTGACCTTGGAAATTTTTTTAAAACGGTATTAATTTTCACCCTTTGTTGCCATGTCTACATCTCAATGCACGTACGACCTTTGATGTCCATTGAATGGCGTATACAGTTTTGAGGCAAAACCAGTCGCTCCCCCCGACCGTTTGGACCCCCGCTATTCATTAAACTATTTATTTTCGGCCTATGGGTCGTGTCTTGAGACACACACCACCTCGCTTTCCCTCGATTTTGTTGCAATTTCGGTTGCCATGGCACAACCTGGTTTACCCCTCCTTTCCCGCAGCCAATACGACATGAAAATATAACAACACGGTTTCTGGAGCTAAGTCGGTATTAACATCTTTGCCCCCCCCCCCCCAAAGTTCATTCCTATACCATTTTCCGTTTTCTAGCAGGGTGATTAAATAAAAGACCATATAAGAAAGGTTAGGAAGTACAGTAATTATACCTAAACACACCACAAGCCTTTTATATATATTATTTTAAATATGTTATCATAGTTGAAAAAATCAATACAGGAAAATTATATGACAAAATGCTTTTTTCCCAGTTTTGTGTCATCTACTATATTTTGATCGAATTTTAGTCAAATAAAAAGTATTTCAAAGCTGAAACTTCCGCATAGGGCTATTATAATATCTCACATTCTTTTTTTTTTTTTTTTTTTTTTTTTTAATAAGTTACTAAAATATTTGTCGGTAGCGTTTTATCTACAGTATTAATCGTCTGTACAGTGTTTTCCCGCACTCATGTTTAATATTTATGATATTAACATTTCCCATTCATTTACAAGGGAAATCAATTACGAGACATGTATTTGGTTAATGAGACATTTATCCCATTTAGTTAAGGGTGGGGGGTGGGTATCCCGTCATTTCTGGAAATTATGAGGAGCGATTTCACACATTTCTTAAAATGTCACCTATACAATATCATTATACCATCATGTAGGCTTTGACCTGAAATTTTAAAAACGGTATTAATTTTCACCCTTTGTTGCCATGGTAACCATGCTAGACCTTTGAATGGCAAACGTTTTGAAAAACGTAGCTCAAACACCGTTTGACGTACTACATAATTAATGGGGTTGAGTAAAACCATGTTTCCTCTGATTTTTGAATTGGTGGCCATGGCAACGGGAACAGCCAATACGCATGAAAAAAAAAACAACGGTTTTCTGGAGCTAAGTCTTCTTAACATCTTTGCCAAATTTCATTCCTATACCGTTTGATGTTTTCTAGTTACTTTGGTTGACAAAAAATCTATTGGGCGCTTGTTTACGAACTGAGATATAGGCCTTTAAAGTTTGTGCTATTTGAGGGCGCTATTTACACGAATTATGGAATTGTTTTGCATTTGTGTGTGTAGCATTAATTATAATATGTAACCAAAGTTTGGTTGAAAAAGATGCATTTATTACTTTGTTATTAATTTTTTTTTAAATATTTTTTTTATATAGCAGGGTGATTAAATAAAGAAATACATAAGAAAGGTAGAAGTACATTAAATAAACACACCCCACAGCCTTTATATATATATTTTAAATATGTTATCATAGTTTGAAACTAATAATACATGTAAACTTATATGACAAAATGCTTTTTTCCCAGTTTTGTGTCATCTACTATATTTTGATCGAATTTTAGTCAAATAAAAAGTATTTCAAAGCTGAGACTTCCGCATAGGGCTATTATAATATCTCACATTCTTCACTGCAAAAAGTGAGATATTATAATATCTCACTTTTTGCAGTGAAGAAAATCCCATTAGCAACGGGGTAACCACCCTCTACCCAACAAAGTCTACAAACATACCCACTAAAGATTAAAGTCCATATTTCGTCGTGTGAGTGCATCAAAGTCGTATGTATATTTTCATAATTTTACAGGAGAAGCATTTTTGTGTTTCATTCATTTGTGACTATTCAAATGAAAATAATTGTTACACACGATAAAAATGTATCTTTTTTTTAAATATCTTAGAAATATTTTATTTTCCAATTAAGCGGTGAGCAGAGTTTTTTTTTTAATCAGGAGAAGCGTATTCATAAATCAGAAATAGAAAAAAAAGAAATCCCCCCTCAAAAAAATTAAATGTCGGGATCCATGGACACCCCCCCCCCTTGGGCACTTAGGTGTTAATATTTATGCGTTTTGGCTCTACTACATAGGTGGTCGCTTCAACGAAGGTAGAGTGTACACTAAAATGACCCAAGATCTTTGAGACGTGTGTTCATCTGCGCAGTTGAAATGAATGACCGTGGAAGAAACCACTTGGAGAAGATGACAGGATTACAGCGAACGATAAGCCATCTTAAGTGGGCTCCATTTTTCGCTGAAAACTGCATTTCAATTGAACTTCAGTATTGGCGACCAATGACAAATCAGTTACTTATCTAGCTTGATCGCAACACATATATTCTTAAAAGTATCGATGGTGAGAGGAAAGGCGTCTAAAAGAGATTGTGACTGGTGACAGGTGCTTAATCAAATCAAGGAGAAAAACAACGTTGAGGGAGATAATGATGAGAGGCCAGCGACCATTGCCCATCGCAGCTTAAGTACCTAGGACTGATAAGTAATCTGACAGATCTGACAATCTGATACAATATGATAATCTGATACAATCTGTGTGACCAAATTCAAACACCACATGGATTATTCAATGACAAAAGCCTATTTTGGACTCTGTAATTTATAAGACTCACTCCCTTTGTAAGAATAACGAGAATTAACAATTTGATTGTCGACATGCCAACAATATCTGGAGCAATATTGGCAGATGGATTCAGAAAATTTACCATTATTTAAAAAAAAAGTAACCCTTTTGGATAAAAAATGAAATTAATGCTATTGCAATTTTCTTTACAGTATCACAGTATCAGGTTAACCTTCTAAATTTCCTGCATGATATTTTTTTTAAAAATATGTGAAACTCAAACACCCTCATTTGCATAAATGAACGTGGTTAATTTTTGGTATAAAAAAGTAAGATTATTACACCATTTTGCTTCTTTAGTTTTATAATGAATAGCTCTTCATTTTTGTTTGAAATATTGCCTAGAGGATTGTGTGGACTTCAATTTTTAAAATTATGTTGAAAAAAATACAAATTTATAGGAAATAGGCAAATAATGAATAAAGAATTTTAATGGACTTTCAATTGGTATATCACAAACGTTACCAAAAGACGAATTTTTTATTACCTAAAAACCACCGTCCCAGCGATGTTCATTATTTCATCCAAAATCCAGTTTGTGTGTACCTTCCCTTAACACAAAAAAAATGGTTTAGATCTTTCTTCTTTCAAAAGTTATTAATGTGCTAAATACTGTCACACCCGTGACCAGCACTCACAATTTTTGTACTTGAAGGACATAAATCCTAAGTCATATTGAAGAAGGTAGCAGTGATAACTTTTGAAAGTTTGAGGTGAAATTGCCAAATTTAGAAGACTTGCCATTGTAATAAAAGTGTTTGAAATATTTTAGAATATGGAAATACACAAGATTTTATTACAACTTTATTTTTGGTGCTTATTAACAATGGTCACCAATTTTGTGTTATAAATTAATGGAGATGTCACACACGTAAGCACCAATGTCACACACGTGACCGTACTTAGTGATATAAAAGTTTACTTGTTACTTTTAATTACCAACATTGTTGTAATGACGAAGTACCATTGTCTTTCTTAAATAACTATAAGAATGTGAGTACTTAAATAAACACAGATATTTACAGCTGAATTTCTAAAAATCCCTTTTTGTCTGAGGTCACAAACGTGAACTTCTTTTGCCCCTCATGACAAAATGGCCAATCTGGCGAAAGTGGCATCATTATTTTTGTGTTAGGTCTGGACTTCGTTCTTTTCGTTCGTTCGTGTCCACAGTCATTCGTAATGGCTTGCGGTGGTGTCATGATTGTTCAACTGTGTATGCTGATCCGGGGCCGCGTGTATCTATATACGGACGCTCCTAACATGGCCCTCATTTTAAACTGGGGCGGATTGGAACAGTCATGGGTTTACACCCTACTCTTATTCCACACTGACTGCGATGACTGTACAGTTGTGACTCTCTGTACACGGGACCGACGGCTTAACGTCCCCTCCGAATGACGGGATGCTTCAATTATTCATTTGCCCATTTCAAGTGAACCATGGAGGAGAGCGGTATTCTGTATTTAATCACTAGCTCGTATACAGATTAACTCCAGATTGAGCCACCCGATGATCCCAGCAATGACCCCACCGTGATATTCCGAACCCGGGAATTTTGTTTTTGTATATTTGCGCCATAAGCAAGCACCCTAACCACAAAAACGAACAAAACAACAAACAAACATCTTTTAAAAAAGAATTATTCATTTTACCAATATTAACAGATGTGGTTATGTTGGCAAAACAACATTGGGTTGAAATCAAAATTCCACCGACCCACGCTCTCCCTCCCTCCCCTTTGGACTAAAGCTTATTCATTTTACCAATATTAACAGATTGGTTAGTTGGCAAAACAACATTGGGTTTGAAAACAATTTACACTTTTTATAATCACAAACGTTACCGAAGAAGGTCCAAATGTTTGTAACTTAGAGCAAACGTACAGCAAAGAATATATTAAGTAGA
The DNA here is from genome assembly GCA_023653785.1 of Ophioderma brevispina. Taxonomy (NCBI): domain Eukaryota; kingdom Metazoa; phylum Echinodermata; class Ophiuroidea; order Amphilepidida; family Ophiodermatidae; genus Ophioderma; species Ophioderma brevispina. The sequence goes on along the minus strand of JAMKCH010017630.1, from coordinate 8,077 downwards.
TTCAACCCATCATCGTGTCACCGGAGGAAAAAGTTTTGGACAGCGTCGATTCGTTGGGAGAGGACGGTTTAGATAGAAGAGAATATGTGCCACCGAATTACCTGTTATGGAAGAAACTAAGATAATCGTCCTTTCAGTTACATAGAGAGTGCACCAGAAGTTTGTGTTCCTTTTGTATCAAAACCACGAGTGCTCAAAAGTCAGCAGTGATATTAAATCTCACCTGTTTACACCTGAATGCCATTGAAAGCAAATACGATTAGTGAGAATGTTTGAGAGTTGATTGTAGCTATGATTGCGTTTACGTTTACTTGCAATGATCTTTCAATAAGCCACAGAATGATTTTTCTTGCTATCGGGAAACTACATGCTTTAATGATTTAGCGTGTGAATTTTAATTTGGCCTCCAACTGCCACATCCTCTCATTCATGCTAATACCTTCGGAGAAGTACTAGAGGTGACACGATGGGTTGAAGCTACTATAATTCGGTCTTGTCTTTGGACACAAAGGTACACTTTGTATATTTCAGTAGAATAATAATAATAAATAAAATAATCCCTCCTCCTCCTCCCCAGTGGAATAAGGGGAACTAATAATCATTCATTAATATAAGGAGCTCTCTTTTTGTGTTTTACTAATATTTTCCATATTCCTTGATTAATCCACCTCATGTGTAAAATTACATTTCCAAATCTGCACAAACAAAAGATGCATTAAGGCCGAAACAGAATTTCGCTGGGGGAGTATATTACACACAACAACATAATAATAAGTAAGATGAATACTAATAATAAAAAGAATAATCAACAAGAACGTCGCGGGAGATTGTATTATTCATTAGGTATAATGAGTTATTATTTAAATTAATTATATTGTTCTGCGCATTGTCTAGCGTGAATGAAGATGGGATATGTAACCCCAAAACCAACCCACAATCTCTCCTGCCACAAGTGCAGACGAGAGAAAGAGAACCACGAAGGGGGAAACAACGGCATCAACCATGGTTGGGAAATATGATGACAACAATGGCAATGAAAGCGGCAGAATGACTTCAAACCCAACATGGTGGGGGAGCGAGAAGGCTAAGAGAAGGGCACCTTAGCGCTGACCCGCTCGGCAAATTGGCCCCCAAGAATGAGTTAAAGGGGATGATGAAATGATTAATGCAATGGAATCCCTGAGGGATGGAGGTTTTATTTTATTGAGTATATTGTATATAATAATGACTTCAATGACAACGCCATCCTCAACTCGGTACTAAGGAGGCCACAGAGACAAAACAGTGAGCACGAAGCCCTAACTATTATGATACAGTTAAAATCAGATTTAAAAACCCATAGCTCGTGAAATGTTGAAATATAGCAGATCGGAAGAGCCTGGAAGCTTTTCAATACCAAATCCAAAATACATGCACTCTGTTTACTTTCAATAGCTATGGGAAGGAAGTTATAGTATGGTCTTGTAAGAACCCAAAGTAATCAATATCAAGTATATCCAATTCAATTAGTGCTTGCTAGGGTGGAGAAGCCCATCATGGTGATGAAACCATCAAAAAAAATCAAGTACTGCACCACAACCACAGACAAAGCAGGTCGAAAAAAAACTTCGAAGTGGCCACAAAATGCCGAGCATCAAGCAAAACAGAGTGGAGTGCAATTAGTAAACAGAAGTCAAAGGTACCAGTGTGGGTTGAAGGGGCACAGCAGCTATTGAGCGTTAACCATATCCCAGAAATTTGAGGCATTGGCTATTGAAGTCAAGTACGCTTGAATGAAGCATATACATGTGCTACAGGGCAGGAATACATAGGCAAAGCTTGCCCTGGCAGGATAGAACTAAATGCATGCCAGTTTTAAAACTAAAACGTCACCCTAGTGGCCAATGCCAGTTCGAAGGTGGAAAGGGTTTCTTAGCTGTGCTCAGTACCAACAGCCGATGAGTCCACTGAATTAGGTGCCTGGAAATAGGTCTGAATTGACAAAGTGATGGATAGGGCCTGCGTTACAAATCAGAAGAAAAAAAAAAAAACAAACTAGTGTCATTATCGCAAAGCATGAAAACCAAGCCAATATTTCACTTTCCAATATATCAAGAGAAAGAATTCACCGAACCACCCTGTGTCGTCTGCTATCGTGGTTGAAATGAGGACAAGTGTCCACAATACCAAGGACCCTGCATCCCCCGTTTGCACGAAAAAGATAAACACATGCAAATACAACCAAGCAATCTATTTGACCATTATGGCAATAACCTATACGGAACCTCTATGACCTGACCCCAACTCGGTGAGGGGTAAATGTGGGGACTATCTGAAGAACCATAACATCCAAGTGGCATGGAAGTGTGAAGTACGTGGAAACAGCTGGCATTGTGCTTAGGGCTAGAATGTTACCACAGGACTCACACCCCTACCAAAATGTGACCCTACAACAGGACTCAATCCTCAGCTAACCCTCTATGACGTCTTGCAGATGACACAAAAAAAGTGGATCTTGGAAGTGAGTTTAGAATATCAAATTAACCTCGTTACCACGACTTTTATACTAGTATAATAATTTCAAAATGTACTTAAATAGGCTTGGTGGCAACCACACCCCCCCCCCGTACCCTTCGGCTTTGACGGCAAACCATAACACCGCTTGAAGGTGCTACCTTCGCATTTTTCGATAAAATGAACAGAAAGGATGAGAAACCGATTACCGGAAGGTTTTTACGAAAGCTGTTGGCATTTTAGCGCCAGGAAGCAAGTTAGTAGGGGTGTAGCCACCCCACCCTGGTTAGGGGATAGCAGTTGTTAGGGGAAGCAAGTGGTGGCTATCGTGACGGTATATCGCTGGTTCATTGGAATGCATCAGCTGGTTAGTAATTCAAAAAATTGATACGGGCTGTATCAAAACAGTTCAGATTGACTTTGCCATAACACACCCTGGTGGTGTGTTAGCAGTATTATTAGCTGTGTGCATTTGTTATGAGCTGGGTAGCTTATGTTGGTGGAGGGATTATGTGAGGAGCTAGATGGAAGGGTACTGACAGGATGCAAGTTATGACGATTGGTAAGAGTGTTAAGTTACCTGGATAGGGGGTAGCAATATGGAATTGTAATAGACAGCTATGAAGAGGTTACCGAGTTAGCAGACAAACAGGAGGGCTTCTGGCATGATTGACTCTATCAGACTTCTATTGACCACCCTTTTGATGCATGAAGAATGGCCCTTACAGACCATGTTTCAATGGGGAATAGTCCATCCAGTTACACAATTTACTTCCTGATTGCCTCATCTGGTTGCATGATTGAGAATATCCAACTCGACAAAAAGGGACCGTGACCAAGGTGAGTGTAACGCTTGTACAGGACACAAGGTGAGTGTTAGTATATCAAACTCAATATGATGAGATAGCAAGATGAGAGCGTAAGCGGAGCCTACCGTAGTACTAACCCTCGTCTACCGAGGGGGGAGGGTGGGTACCACGCCCCCCACCCCCTTTCAGGTTTTTCCCGGAGTGCTTAAAACCCTTTTTTTGGTGCCCAAATTTTAATTAATTGGCAATTGAAATGTTCCGCTCCTTTGGCATCCCAAAACAAAACATCAACATAGGTAGTTAAAGGGTGATACCAACAAGTGATGGATGGGGTTGCCACTCCCCACTTCGGAAGAGAAGTACCAATTTGCATAACACCACACAGGAACACCGCAGACACTTGATTTTGGTACCAATAGATAGATATGATCCTCCTCTTGCCTTTGATACCAAAATGGTGTACCAACATGCCCAGCAATACGTCACATTGACGTCATAAATTCGCATGTCGGCAAATGACAATTCGCTAGAAACACACAGTTGAAAAATTCAAGTATTCGCCAAAACGATTAGGAGGAAAAATCAGCTTCATGCGTTTTTGACTCTATGATGGGAAAGAATGATCGTTTTATATAATGCAGATTTAGAGCTATTAAAAGGTGGTTTTGGTTGAGTCGATAAAATTGCGAAATATCCAATTTCCACCCTATTATATTCAGAATTTTCGTACTTTCCTCAACATATGAGTATGTGACGATAATGGGAGTGTTGGTACTTACTTGGTACCAATGGGAAAGAAGAAACTGTAAGCTATCCTTTGGTTGGAAATCACAGGGGGTGTTAACCACCCCCCCCCCCCCTTCGGAGTTTTTGATTTACAAAAATGATCAGGTAGAAGGTACGGGTCCATAATATTTAGCAAGCTGCGGACAGTTAAAAAAAAAATCAAGTTCATCCAATTTTATTGAAACTTTGGTGGGGTATAGTAGTGGGTAGAATGTTGTTTACCAATATTAATAGCCTGGTTCATTGTTCCTTGGCAACGCAATTCAAAATGTTAAGGGGGAAATGTGCTATTTTACCTTTTAAAAGTGAAAATAAGGTAAGTTCATACTACTCACACATACCCCAAAACCGTGAAATTCATATCAATGGTAAATTTTATATAAAGTACATTGTTCAACTTTATATGATAGGTGTTGCCAGTTCCTTCGGCATTCTTTTTATCCCAATCCGACACTGAAAAAATCACTCTTGTGGCTATTTTTCTGACCTATGGTACACAGCAGGTCAAAACGCCACCAGCAGACGAGGTGTGTTTCAAAAGATTGTTGCATGGATTTGAATCTTTACCTTTGGTAAAGTAACATATATAGAATAAACTACTAACTGGGAGTTTGGTCCCCTGTGTTACACAGATTCAACAAACTTTGCTTTTCATGAAAAGGCAGTACAAAAATTTTTACAAATGTTCACAACTAAGAGCCTTATAAGTGATATGAAACAAATACCCGCATAGAAATATTGAATCTGCAATAAAATTATTAGCTTTCTTGGGTAATAAGTGAGATGTGGTATTCAGTTAGATTCTCCGTCGCCGTTGAATTGAATCTCCGTGCAGTGTGATAGTGTTTGGATGCACTCTCCGTCGCCGGAAGAGTGGGGGTTTGAATGCACTCTCCGTCGCCGTCCCGTGCCCGTAAGAGTGTAGTGTTGGTGGCCTCTCCGCCGTCGTGAGGCGCACATTTAGGTTGATCGATTTTATTCTTTCCTTCTATTTGCATCGCGTATCGCGGAAATCATAGTGATTATTGAATAGCATTATCGTTCATGTGATGTCTGCCTTACCTCAATATTCAGGCACACATCAGCGGGACAAAGTTTTTAAATCCTTGGAAAAATTACCAAGGGCTCCGAGCTACCGCGGGGAGCTGTCGTGATAAGCACGGATAGTGATTGACATAATCATGAATCACTACAATTTGCATAACTCATTTACATACAGGGCTTGTTAAGCATAAAATTAAATAGTCTTAAAAACTTTGTGAGACATCACACTAATCGAATCAAGAAGTATTTTAATTTTTCCCTCTGTTGGCCGGAGTGTGTATAATGGGTAAGTGACGTTCCGTGCCGTGCGTGAGTGGGTTGTGGATTTGAGCACGCTCTCCGTCGCCGTGAGTGAGTGTTTGATAGCAGTCTCCGTCGCCGTGAGAGGCGCACAATAGTTTGAGTGGACTCTCGTCGCCTTGGGGTGTGTGATGGGGAGTGGCTCTCAGTCGCCCTGAGGATAAAGTTTTGATGGCACTCTCCGTCGCCGTGAGAGGGGTATATATCGAGTGGCTCTCTGTCAGCCGGGAGAGTGCAAGTGGTGGATTGTACTCCCTCCCGTGAAAGTTCGCCGTTGAGAGTGAGTGTTGATTGCACTCGCTTCGCGTGAGAGTGATTGATAGCATTCTTCCGTAGCCGTGAGGCGCACATAGTACTTGCACTTCTAGTGGCCCCTGAGTGTTTGGGTGTGTGTGTGTTTGATAGCGTGAGAGTGTGGTTGTTGAGTGCACTCTCCAGTTGCGTGATAGTGTGTATTTGTGTTATTTGATTGCACTCTCCGGTCGCCCTGAAAAGGGTGGGTATTGACTGCACTCTTCGTTTTCGCTCGTGAGAGGTGTAATGTTGATTGTACTCTGCCCCGTGCAGTCGCCGTGAGAGTGAGTGTTTGATTGAACTATCCTTCGCCGTGCGAGTGTATTGATAGCATTCTCTCAGTCTCGCGTGAGAGCGCACATAGTTTAAATTTGCAATCTACGTGGCCCTGCGTGTGTGGTGTGGGTGTGGTTTTGTGTTTGATAGCCGTGAGAGTGTGTGTATGATGCACTTCACCGTTGCCGTGATAGTGTGTAGTTGATTTGCCAATCCCGTCGCCGTGAAGTGTGGGGATTGAATGGCACTATTCGTCGCGTGAGAGGTAAGTGTTGAGTGGCTCTCCGCCGCCGTGAGGCGCACATAGGTTGATCGTATTAGCGTTGTGATATTTCCTTTTATTTGAATCGCGTGATGCGGATATAGTTGCATTTTTACGAATGCAACGCGTGATGTTCGCCTTACCTCAATCCCAGGCACAAATCAGCGGGACAAGGTGTTAAAGCGTAACGCAATGGCATGGTGTTAATGGTATTGGAAAATACCTCCTCCCGTCTATGGTGTTTGGGCTTACTTTAATGTGGCTTTTCGTCAGATGGCAAATACAAACTATAACGCAAGTCACAACCCTGACCCATCCGGGAGAATATTTATGAGGGGAAACACTGAAAATAAATGTGGATATGGGTGTGTGTAGTACATGCGTGTGGTTGCGTTGATCGGTTACGCGTTGTCATACACGAATACCAGAGGGAGCGCTCCAACGTACACACTTCTTCCAATACAATTTACAAATGAAGAGCGACGCTCTACTTCTACTGAAGGGGGATGAAGTCAAATTTGCGATACAGCTTGGGGATTTTGGAAAATTCTGCATGGGGTCATGACTTCGAGAGACTTTTTTAGAACCTCAGGGGGTCAAAATATATGCGCATAATTGATAAAGGAAAATCCGGTTGGTCTCGGCTATCGGAAGCTAAAAACAGAATTTAAATGAGACTTTCCGTTGTTGAGTGTTGGTGTCGATTTTATGTCCGTAACGTTGCGCCATGAGTTCAATCCCGGAAAATTGAGGGTGAAAAATACGCCTAAATAATCATAGAGTATGCGCGATCTAATGTGACGAGTGAGAGGTACTATCTGGCGTCGGTATACTTAGCCATTCTGAACCAACAGTGCCATCATTGCAGGTGACATTTAATTTTAATAATAGGTGACAAATGCAAAGATGCATTTGGGGGCTATTTTCCCGGCAGTGGAACCAATTTTGAACTGGGAAATACAAATGGGAGTACTTGATGTTGTCATACTTATATGAGCGGACCTTGTTTGTGGGCGCGGTCAAGCATAGACCCTTCTCAGGGTCTGTGGTTAAACACGCCTTTTTTGGTAATAAAGACTACAATCTCTCTGAGTCACCAAATCCACAGACCCTTGGAATCTGTTAGGATGGTGTCTACAAGTTCCCGAAAGTTTCGGGAAGTTCTCTTTTACCAGTTTAGTACACGCAATAAATGCTTATGGTAATCACGATCAATCGTTAGCTTTTAATTGTGTAAGAGATATTACACACGACACCAATCAATGCAGCCCATGACAAAAGGAGGGGAACATGAAAACCCCGACCCGACCTCCATGGGAGATGTTGACGCAAACCCTCATTGTGGTATCAGAGCGGCTGTATTGCATTCTTCATTGTAATGTCAGGACGAAGTAGAGCAAAAACACGCTAATTAAATTTTAAAATCACGCCGTCTCAGTTTTATTTTATGAGTGTTGCTTTTCTTTGCAATTCAAAAATAACCCATTTAGTTCGAAACTGTAACCTGTAAGATTCTTTGCTTAAGAGGAGAGCTTTTGAAAAACTATGACTATTTCTCATGGTTTTTTTTTTCGCTCCGTGGATTACTATTGTTTATTTTGGGTAAATTCTGTAAATTCTTGGGCACAAAGATGAGACTGACCTTCCCAAGAAAAATGTTGGTAGATGAGCTGAAAATTAGGCTGCTAAACAAGAATTGCTTTAAAACGACCGAGAATGTTAAAGTCCATGGGCAATTCATGGGAAACTAATAATTTTGAAATGTTTATAAAAAATCATCTTTGAGCGAGTGTACAACTTGGTGAGGCGGGAC
>JAMKCH010017629.1:0-36288 GCA_023653785.1 Ophioderma brevispina | reverse complement strand
TACGAATCATGTATATAGTTATTGCTGATTGTGGTTCACAGCTTAGAAGTATTTTTTCCTCTCTGTGACAATGGGTCACAGACAAGTGTGGGCACTAGGGGGTACATCCACAGGAAGTCCAAGTTACACCTTCTCCACACAGACAACCCTGGCTATGAGGGCTGGATATTGAATGGTAAAATTTGTGCTCGTTAATCTGAACGAGAGGAAGTAGTTTTTAGAGTGAATGAGGAGTGGATGGGTGAGCGCTGGGTTCATGAAAGTATTTTAGGATTTGGAAAGTAACCAAGACGCAGTCTTTGTAATAGGCCGATGAAACAGCTTATTGGGGTTAAGTACAAGTTAGGTTATCCCATCAGCCAACATGGCGAGGTGATTCGCGGCTGGTAAGTCGCATTAGTGTATTTTCCAATCCGCCACACGGGCGAGGTGAGTTGCGGCTCGTAAGCCGGCTTAGAGTATTAACAATCAGCCACACGGGGCTATGTGATTTGAGGCTCGTAAGCCCAATAGAGTACTAACCAATCAGCCACACGGGCGAGATGATTCGCGGCTCGTAAGCCGCACTAGCAGTATCCAATCAGCCACCACGGGCGAGGTGAGGGGGTTTAGGCCGCATTAGAGTTCTAACCAATCAGCCACATGGGCGAGGTGATTTGCGGGTTGCAGCAGCATTAGATCATTATCCTAATCAGTCAAGCGGGCAAGGCGATCCGTGAAGGTCTGGAGTGAGTGTTGGGTCAGAATCAGACGGAATGAATGGAGACACGTGGGCGTACTCTCAGGACTGACAGACGAACGGGGACTACTTTACGGTTACAGGAGAAGGTGGGTGACGACCGGCCGAGAGAAGGGAGTAACTGACACCTACAAGGTGGAACTCTTAAGCATTGAAAACACCTGTATGTACATTAATGTATAGCAAAGTAATAATGGCCTAGAGGGGTGGCCAGGGAGCAATTCAAATCCCGTATGGCCGTCGGCGGCACATTCTGGAGGGAGCTGGGTAGCGGTATTGGATTTCCAAGAGGCAAGTTTCACCCAAATTATTGTCAGCTTCAATTTTTTATAGTTTTTATGCTGTTGAGTTATACTATGATTAAATTTCTGAATGAATTCTGACCTGACAACTCTATGAATATTCATATCAGGTGACGCGTAGTTGACCAATCACAGTGCGCGGGGCATTGCGACACCACGAGGTCTTCCCGCCAGCGCAAATGCTCCATGCATTCATCATGCAGGTGAGCCACTCTCCAAGAACAAATTTGCTCGATTTCTGTTATCTTTTAACCCGGCAAGTGCTGTATGCATACCAAATGTAGAAACTTAAAGGACGAAGGGATCCCCCGTGTCCTTCAGTGGTTCTAAATAGTACAAGGGCGCAGAGTTATGCCTCTGCAACTTATCCACGCCATCATTCGATCCATAGGAAGGGGAAAGGGGGTTCCCGCCACACCGGCAACTACGCGCTGATTGGAGCATAGGCCACCACCTGACCGGGAGGTCAGGCAATGAGGAGAACAAAGCAAAAGCCCGCGAAAGTTGAGATAACTTTGTTTAAGCCCTCTCGTGCCGATCAGGCATAAACATAAGTAAAGTACCTGTAACAAATATAGGCGTGGACTTGAAAGAAATGTCTTGGTGGGTTCGGGCAAACGTCCTGTAATAAGTTAAAGCATTGGATAGATTCTCTCTGAAGCACAATATTACCTATGCCATCATACGAAAACAGCTCAAGAACATGAGCATTGCCTATTTCCCTACAGATTATGTGGGCGCACTTGTTAATGTTCACTTTTTGCCGTTTTTGTGAAATTTCACACTGATAAAATTGTCATGGAACATTATCCATGTGTTTGGCAAGAATTGTCAGATAGGTGTTAAGTTTTTATCGTCTATCGATAAAGACTTAAAGAAAGTCATCTTTCGAAAATATAAGGAACTATGTGCGGAGGAAATGACTGAAAGAGAAACAGAAAATCAAACAGAAAATAGATTTCTCTAGAATAACTTTGATAACCTCATCAATAAAATCATCCATTATATATTAAAGTTATATTTTATTATACGAACAACACACCAAACGTATTACGAAACTGTTGTTGTGCCAGCATTCATCATATTCTGGAGGTTTTTCATAGTTATCTCCAAGAGAAGATCCCGTATGTATCCCACGAGCCAGTGCGATTTGCAGATCGCCAACTTTCAAGAATGCGATATCGCGTGATACCACGTGATCATTGCTCGGACGAAAATCTTGGTAGACGTTTCATATAGAAGTCCCATGGATGCAAATGAGGTATTGCCATTCATTCCGTCAAGCGCTACTGCACAACGTCATATAGCGCATGACGGAATCATGCGTGGGACTTCTATGTGAAACGTCTAGCAAAATCTTTCCGGTATCGATCTCTGGCTGGTTTCAAAGAACTTTTGCAAGACTAACCCAATTTTCATCTTTGGACTATGATTTAATTTGTGAGTCCTTAGTTGAAAACAGAGCAAAATAACATAGAGAATGTTTAAATGAATTAAGGGACTGTCGTCTTCAAATCACTAAGGACTCACATTTACTGTCCTTATCAGGCGCTCAAATTGTGACTTACGAACGGGGACACAATGTATTTGAATGGGCCCGAATGCGACACAGAATGAAATGTTGTTGAAGAGACGGCTTGATTCGTGTAATACACACGAGATCTTCACTGTTAAAAAAATTTCCGTAAATTTACGGAAATTTCTGGCAGCAGTATTTCCAGACATTTTAAGGGTAAATTTACAGATATTTCTGTCAATTAACGGAACTTTGACAGTAATGTTACAGAAATTTGTCTCATATTATGGAAAAAATGTGTATTTTAACAGAATTTTTCCGTAATTTAAAATTACGGAACCAACAAAAAGTCCGGAAATATTGCTGCCAGAGATTTTTGAAATATTTCCATAAATTAACATTTTTTATGTTTTTTGTTTTTTATTGTTATTGTTTTCTAAAACGGATTTTCCGTAAATTTACGGAAAATCTGTTTTCTTAATTTACGGAAATTTTTAACAGTGTTCTCTTGCTATTTCGTTTGCTCAAAACTTGATCCCTTTTTCGCCCTCCTCACGGATTTCTTGCTCTCTTTCAGTCATTGTTGTTAGCCCGTATTTTATTTCTTTTTTGCGATTTATGTTCACGATCAATTTGAATCTCCAGAAGTATTACTTGATATTCCTCATTATTGATATTTCCATCTTGTAAAGCCTTTGACACAAGTCCGTTAACACTAGAAAGCTTCGACATTGCTATAAACTTAATTTGTTAATGTTTTCAACCTTGTTTTAAACAAGTTTACTAATTCCAGTACCAATTACAGATAAAACACCTGACGCAATCGCTACAATTCGAAGAGGCACAGATACAGTTGACCACACCCCAGTTGCGAGTGATGCAAGCGCGGATGAACCGGTGTGGCAGGAGATTTTGTTCTCCGGACTCACAGTCCGATTACAATGGTGAACAATCATGACAATAGGGCAATCGATTCAGTTGACTCTTCACGTAACATTAGTTTCACGCTTTATTCCGTTGTCGCACATGTAATGCACAAACAATTCCAGCTCCAGCATTTACATAAACAGCCGAATTATACATTTATACCTTCTTCTGTATCGTCCACGTGATTCTAATTCTTCTTCAAGAAAAATTCTAATATCTGATACTCGTTTAAGCCTAAAAAGTTATTGCTCCATCTTGTTTGGTATTTTCAACTGGTTCGGATAATTCAGGTGTGGCAGGAAATATAATCCTCCGGGCTCACAGTCCGGGAACAATGGTGAACAATAGGGCAATCGATTCAGTTGACTCTTTACGCAACATTAGTTTCACGCTTTGTTCCGTTGTCGTCTATGGAGCCCGGACTATGATACCTGCCGGACTATAATTACTTTCACACCGGGTATATAGTGGATGGTGCTGTAGGTTTCTTCATATATTATATTATACATATATATTTATATCAAGACTTCATCATCTGTAAACTTTTCAACATGATAGTACACAAAATGCTGAACAATTTCATTTTTGCTTAAATTTCTGGAGTAGAGACTTAAATCCCCAACTGTTTAATATAAACCCTATACCCGACAAATCACCTAAACTTGGAACATCATGCATTCTTTTTGGCTGCCCATTGATCCATAATGCAAAGTCTGTTTTGTACACATTCTACTGCCATGTGATTCATTTGCGTGGTGTCTACTTCATAAGTTATAACGTTTCTATTTGTTAAAACATCATCAATAATTACCTATTAAAAAGCTATCCTCCGCTCACATTGTAGTCAGAAATTTAAAAGATCCGTCTGTGGAATTATAAAAAGTTAAAACAGAGTTATTATATCTCGTGGTGAGGGTTCTCCAGGTTTTGCTTAAAATACCCGAGTCCATTACGGTGTAGAAGTAATTATTGTCCGGCTACTCATAGTCCGGGAACAATGGTGAACAATAGGCAATCCGCTTTCAGTTGACTCATTTTTTTTTCACTTAACATTAGTTCCACGCCTTTATTCCGTTATCGTCTATGGAGCCCCGGACTGTGGCTCCCGCCGGACTATATCTGCTTTCACACCGGTGTAATACCTTAGATTTTAAAATTGATTGTTAGAGCTTGATTTAATTCGATGAGGCCTAGACTCTTACATGATTTTGAAGAAGGGTTAACATTTTTATTGTTATTCAGAGCTTTATTTCTTGCAGAAGGTCTTTTTATATTATATTGATTCAGCTAATAAACCCTGCCCACTCATTTTTTCTTGCTCTTACAAAAATAACTTGAGCCATCCTCCAAAGGAAAAACTATATATCTTCCAAGAGCGAACGGAATAATATCATGCTCATGTTGTATCAAAGCATCATATAGGTGTCATCGTAGTTTCCAATATTTATAATTTTAAATTATGACCCATATCACTATTCCCGTTCGCCCGACTTTGTACAGTTTAATATGCTTGAGAAAGATTTCCCAAAAAAAAAAACACAACATTTGATACATTCCAGCAGTAGCTGCCTCATCACTTCTTATCGGTGTCTTCAAGTTGGAAGAACCCCATTATCTGGCTTAAGTCAATTTGATTATTTGAATTTCTGTCATCAGGTCCATAATCCTCCATTCTTCCCTTGAAATCCAAATTCTACTTCCTTATATCGCTTGTCAGTGTCAGTTCATTAACAGTTTTCGACGATTATATTCCTGTTGAGAGTGTGCGTTGTTGTTCCTATCCGGGAAAATCAATACCACTTTTATGTGGCGTGGCTGAGGCCAACGTGTTTGCATGGCATCATCTGAAGATCGATTGTCATTCATAAGATTATTTTAATCCGTCCAGAACTGTGATGAAAAATACGAATCTGCGTTTTAAGGGGACAGTAAAATAAAATAACATTTTGATTCCTATTTTGATTCCCAGGTTAGGTAATAGTACCTGGGTGAAAAATATTCGAAAAAGACAGGTCAAGGTCAAAGGTTAAAAAAAAATTGTTGCATAATAATGGGCGGCCATCTTGGATTTGGGGGGTACATGTAAATCCAGGGTTTTTCTCCGTAGTAGGGGGTTGAAATTTGGATTTATGGGTTTATACTATAGATACTGCGTGCGCTACAGAGACCCCCTTTTCTTTTTGAGGATTTTATAATGTAAATCACAATTTTTATGCATCAAATATCAATTTTGTGTAATTTTATCATATGTTTGGAGAGTTTTGAATTTGAATATATCTTTTCAATAATAAGGTACCAAAGTCAAACCAGGGTTAAGCGCTTAAGAATATTATGATGTTTAAACACTGTGAAAGTTTGGCTTTCTGGATCCGGTTGACTGAGAAGAAAAATCCCGGGAAAGTTGTAAAACAACGCATTCAGGATATCGCTTTAGGGTTGGGAAACACTTCATTTGCATATTAGGCAAAAGTTATTTGATAGAAAACGCAAGTTTGAGAGCCGATTTAAAGTACATGAAGAGGTTTTCCAAAAATTGATACCCCACTGCAGACGTTAGGCTATGTTACATTAAGAACACGGAATTTTAAAAGGGAAAAAATGGAAATATTTGTTTATGCAGTTAAGTGTTAAACAATACAAAAACAAAAGAAATTTGCGCAATACATTGTATTTTGTTTTTGGTTTGAGGCAAAGCTATTGAATCAGTCGGCGAACTGAATTGACTGATAAACAAACAAAACTTTTCGAACTGAAATGTCGAGTTGAATGGATCAAAAGTATTTGAAGAGCACCCCCCCAAACCCCAGGTGCACCCTCTTTTATATTTAAGAATAGTTTTTTTAAAATGGCATCCAAGGTGACTCAGGGTTGTACTCTTTACCTTTTTCTTTAAGCATGTATGCCGTACAAACAGGAGGAGGGTGACACACCTCTTCAAACGAAAGTGATGTAGGTTAGATTGAATTACACCATGTGAGTGGCAAAACCACCAGCTATATCATACAGGCAAAGTTTCATTTAATTAGCAAATTCTTGCACCGTCTTACACATAGACAGGACAATATGTGATTGATTGTCAAAAATAAGTTGTTATATTGATTTTAACTCAAAAGGGATATAAAATTTTTAAATTAATTTTAAATCAATTATAACAATTTGGAGCTGAGCTTTTATCTGCAATAAAGGAACATTAAGATTAATAATTGTATCTAATCCACTACATTTTCGGCTTTTTGAATTTCAGTATCAACACATACCCTTCATGTAACCATACTCTAAACAATATGCGTGAACTGACACGAATAATAAAAACGGACTATGCGACGTATTCAATGTGACGTCCGCCATCGCATGTGGTGGACAAGAATGCATAACTCCAGATACAATACATTCAACTGTCAATCGATCCATGTATAGGCGATTGCACAATATCATTGACGGTGAAGGTATGTAGTTACTGGAACTGGCGTCTTTGTCCACCAACATGGCTGGCATTTGAATACGGTCTATAATCGCACCTTTCACCAAAAGATTACTCGACATGGGGATAAACACCTAGCAATCGGGATGGTACCGGGGATGGTAAAATGTTTTGATTACCATTTGAACATTACTTGTTGTCGATAAACTTGTTCAAGAAAATTAGCATCGATTAGTGGGGACTGTAGTTGCACAGATCTTATGTGAGTGTGCAAATATGGATTATAAAAGTGTGAATTTGTACACAAGTACTTTCTCCATTGTATCAAAACATTGATGGAAGCACTGCCACCACTTTCATGGCCCTCGTGGAAAGGTACACAGGGGTAAAAAGTTTAAATGTTTAGATTGTGTGAAAGCACACATGATGTCTGTCTGGTTACAGGCTTCCAAAAATGATATAGTTTTACTAACTGTGACCTATAGTTTAGGAATTGTGGGCTAAAAATGTAAAAATGTTTTTAGGTTTGTACGGAGGTCCAAAACATTAAAAGTTGCTCCATGTTGGTTTAAAAAAAATGTGGTTCATATTGTGGTTTTTGCTCATAGAATGACAATATAGGAATAGGTTGACCATCTTACGGTCTGGGAATTACCAAAAGGGCGAATCACGTCAAAAGATATTGGAAGCCTCATGGGATTCTATTGACTGGACCTATTTTGTTGGATAACCGTGAAAAAATAAGCATAACAGATAGGCAAAATATTCCTATTACAACCATTTAAGCTAGGGCGAACAATTTTGCCCACCACTTTTACTGAATCAAGCAACTTTAACTTTGACCGGGACACACCAACATTAAATTGACCTTTTCCACCATTTTTACAGTTTTTACTCCGGAACTATAGCCATAGATAGTCGTAACCTTACCTTTTTGGAATCCTTTTGTACCCAGACAACCACCCATGGGGAGTGAATTTTTAACACAATTCGGAACATTGTACTTTTGACCCCTGTTATAACTGAAACCCAAGCTGGGTTGCCATTAAGGGGGTGGCGGCAAGTGATTCCATCAATATTTTTATGGATACAATACCCAACAGTACTGTGTGCAAAAAAATTCACAATTTTATCCGGAAGCGCACACTTCTTTCCTACAGTCCCCTGCTATTATAGCAAAACAATCAATTTGCACGGTCTCCTCTTTATGCAGGTTGTAGCCAACCTTGTCATTCAACGTTAAAATGTATCTTATATTATCTGGAGCTCCAAATTTGATAAAAACCCCTCTGGAATAATCATGAATTAAAAAAAAAAATGTTTTAATTACAGTTTATACTAAAACCCTCAACAATCTCGTCTGTCCAAAACTGTTTTCAAAACTAATTCTGAAAATGAATCAATCCTACTTTATGTGTTACATTTAAATTTAGAGTTAGATGGACCACCGTGATTTAGGGGGCCCATCTGCATGTTTGTTTGTTCATATTCTACAAACAAACCCTATCAATCAGAATACTCGAATTTCAATAATCATTTTGCCACGTACCAGTATCAAGAGGAGTTGTAAAGTTGAAAAAGCTTACACCTTGTAGGTCTATTATGTGATGAACATTTTTATATAATATATAAAAATTAGTATACGTGAAGGCCTTCAATTATAAGCAAAATGCAAACTACCGAGTTGGTGGTGTATATGAGCCAACGCACCAGTTTAGCCTTGTACATCAAAGTATACAAATAAATATAAAACTAACATTTCAATGTTCCACTTTCCAAATATCTGGGCAAGATACAAACTACACAAATATCAGAACCAGAGGTTTATGATGACTGGTTACGTACAAATCAAAATGCGATTTTGCCCAAACATCAATTGAATTTTGCTGTTTGGTGTGCAACAACAGGCTGTGGTATTTCAAAGAAGGATCACCTGAGACATTCCAACCCAATGATAAATTTCATGTATAATACCAAATTTAAGGCGTATTTTGAGAGGCAATGAGTTGTCCACTTCACACAGAAAACTTCATTCAATCTTCAAAGCAATGGTATCGATGCTGGGCTTTGGAGCGAATCTGTCAAAGAGTTGGGGTCCAGAAACTAATAACTTAGACAAAAAAACCTTGACCATTCCAATGGAATGGGGTTTTCTACTTTTTAAAAAAATTATAGGTATACTTTTACAGACAGACGGCGGTGATTATGATCCAAAGTTGAACTGGAAAAAGCCTTTCAATAAGGTGTAGAAAACAAACAGATTAAAATGGCAATGACATATTTAGAACAGTGTTTAAAAAGACCCTGACCCCCAGGTGACACACATTGGTTGCTATAGGTTCTTTTGTGATGGATACTTCCATGGATTACACAAATAGGTGGGGGTTGTTAGCTTAAAGGGCGACTTCAGAGAATTGAGATTATAACTTTTTTTTGTGTATTAATTAAAAATCGTCAACTAGAACTAAGGGATAGTCACCTAAAATGTACCAATTCCAACGTGTGAGATGAATCCGATTTTCGTGTGATGCAGTAAACATTTATATGTAGTATAACCAGTGCCATTGGAAAACGTGTATAACAATTTTTTTTTGGATCCGAAATTATACAAAGAGTTGCGAGTTTCTATTAGATGAAAGATTTGATTTGAGCTTAGATATTTTTCACACAGTGATTTAGTATATGGACAAAACATGTTGTAAATGACAACCAAAACACGCATTTGTGTGAAAATTGAGGGGCGCCCTCCTCGGCAAAATCCTGTGTTCGGCCTTAAAATGAACTCAATAAGACATTATTAGGTGCACCATTCTCAGACAAGATCGCTTTCTAGGAACGGGCAAGGGCATTTGATGCACAAAAAAAACCGTTTTAGTTAATGTTGAAAATTGGCAATTAATTCTGAAGTTATTCTACCGAGCCGATAGAAAAATATCAGGCTACATTACAATATGCACGTTCTAAAGTGGATTATTTTATAGGGTTGGGCTTTAATATGATTCCAAGTGATATAGATTTATACATAGGCACCATCAATGGTAAATAAAAAACTTAAATAGTCCAAGCAGCTGAACAATTGGTATCAGCTATTTTAGTCAATAACCCATTAGGCAGTCGGCTTAGATCAAGAAGATATCATAGCTTCCCACAATGCATGCTTCCATTGGAGGTTGTACAGGTACTGAGGTGAATCGGGTAGAGATGAACTGGCTAAATTAACAGTACTAGTAACGATTCACATGACTACTGTCCCAAATCCCCATTGGGAAGCACTGCGTTGGTGGGAAGCTACCTGATATCTGTCTCTTGGCTATAGATGACCGGGGAGTTGGACCGGGATCAGCAGGGACCTTGGCCCAGGATGGTCTGGTTTTGGTTTTTGGGTAATTGCATGGTTTGCAGTGTTTTTGGCTAACACTATTCCTTCTATTAAAGCTGTTAGAGTCAGTCCAATGGCAGTATAAGCGAAACAGAGTAATGCCTTGTTCCTGGAACAAAGTTCGAATTTTTTATCACAGTGTGATTTATTGGCGAACTCACACCTCCCTCATATTCCTTCATCAATGTGCTCGAACTCAAACTGAACTCTCGGCTTGAATTGGTATACTGTTCAAATCAATTCTAATTATCACTCAAATGACAAATCTCAAAACAAATACTTTGTGACACGCAATTATCGCTGATGTTGTAAGATATGTCATAAAAATTCTAATTGTTCGGAGACTTTTACTTGCATAGTGTTCCCACAAAGTATGATGTTGTATCTTTCATGAATACTCTATCTTCAATTAATATGACTCAAAATGTATGTCGACCACTCACAAAAAGTCATACTCTTTGACTGGTTATTACTATATGTGGATGATGAGATTATCAAAATTTGTAAAGTGTGTAAATGTCTTAATTCGATCCACTATGTTGTTTATTTTGATGTATGCAAAAGCCGACCACCTATTCAACAATCACTTCAACTCCTCGAACTTCAAAAAATATAAACACGTGTTCATTTTATTATGATTTTAACAACTGAACTTCTTCATTACATTTGACCATGGTAAGTGACATTGCTTACAATGAATTAGAAAACCGGATGCAAGGAGTCATGAATAAAATACCCACCACGTCAAAGTTAACAAAATAATTTCCCAGGCCACCTCTATCCATGGTACACAGTGAGATCAAAGAGGGCACCTAACATCGCTGTCGGTGGAGGAGAAAAGAAAAAAAAACATGAACAGAAGAAAATAGAAAAGCCTATAAAGAGCAAACAATCATTGTAAATAAAAATAAGAAAGCCCAAAGAAACTTATTTCCAATATAAATTGCCTTTTGATGAAACAAAAGGTTTTTCCAAATAATCAATAAGCTCCTAATAAGGGAGGGAAAGTTATTCCTGCCTGTGAAAATTATAAAGAGCTTAGTGACTCATTCGATGATTTCTTTGAGAACAAAATCATAAAAATAAGAAACCCACCTTGACAATTTTTCAAAACACCAAATGAAAACTCCCGTTCACAGTATACATGGATGATCCACCAGAATACAAATCAAGAGATGACAGAATTTCCTCCAGTGTCAGAGGATGAAGTCAGAGAATATTCTACTGTAAATGCAAAACAAAAGTTGTTCATTGGATTATACCAACATGGCTAATTTAAAACCATGCATACACCGATACTGCTCCTTACCATCATCATCAATATGTCGTCGGTTGGTTACCTTTCACAGCTTTGAAACAAGCTATGTGTACGCGCACCATCAAAAAACACCTTGGACCCAAATGAACTAAAACAGTACGACTGTCTCCAATATCAAATGTTTTTCTCAAAATTTGGAAACCTGTGCACTTGCCCGAAAAGCACTGCTTGATCCACACCCAATCTGCTTACAAGGGCTATGCAGGCACTGAAACAAGCCCTCCTCAAAGTGAAAAATGATTTGCTCTGCGCTATGGACCGACACAAAGCGGGTTTACCTTGTTTATGGAGTTAAGTGCGCTTCGACACTATGATTTGACATTTTAGATGATCGACTACTAACACATACATTTGCATTAAAAAACACAGTAGTAATGGGTCATCATACTACGTCAACGTTACAATTAGAGTTTGTGTTTGAGGGCAATTTTTCAAAAGAGCCATACCATGGATTTTTTGAATTTTAGTTACTAATTAACCTCTGGGAAAAATACTCCAAAACATGGAGATTCACATGGGGAACGTGTGGCGCAGCGTATCGCCCAGCCTTTCACAATGAGGTCTCGGGTTGTTCCCGCAGGGGCTCGTAGCGGTTGGTTTATGTGAAATTGGTTTCTCGTCCATACTCGTTCACGCAGGTTTTCTACAGGGGTACTCCGGTTTCCGCCTGCTTCTAAATCGAGCTCTGGCATAAATATTGTTCTGGTCTTATGGTCTCTGAGGTGCTGAGGCGCCTTTCATGGCAGCCGCACCGCGCCTTGATCACGTTAAGTGGATTTATGTCGCAGGTTAAAAATACAAATTATTTATATTATAACATACATATAATGCAGCTGACACACAAATACAAAGAATTTGATCAAAAATAAACTGGACGCATGTTATTAGAGACATAAAAGAGGGATGTGAATGTAAATCAACTGAAGACGACAAAACAGCATTTTTCATTTGCCTCGCTCCAAAACATTTTAAGCATCTTCACCAGTGTATCCTGAATGTCTGCGGCAATACTATGTAACATCACATACTGTTCGTAATCTGGGTGTCCACTTTGATTCTGATCGGTCAAGTCCTGCCATCTTTCTACACTTTCCAAGTCACTCAATTTCAATATCAGAAATATTGGCCATCCGCAGTACATCATGAAGGGGGAAATCATGTTAATCATGCTGTAAGATCACTTGTCTAAACTGGACGATGCAACCACTGCCTATATGTATTAACTTTAAAAGAAAAAAGAGACTCCAATCTATTCAAAACATGGCTTACTTGCAAGACGATATTTTTAAATCAAACCGGAGGGAGCATTACTTAAAACCATTATAAAACAACTCCCACCGGTTACCTGTTAATGAAAGGATCATTTTTTAAACTCCTTACAATAACAATATAAGAGACAAAAATGAAGCTGCACAAAACCTGATGATAAATCTTATCCATGGCGCACCCACACTCCAACATACACAAGTATATTCGATCCATGATGGACGCAATTTCTCGCTTCAAAAGAACAGATAATCTACGGTGACAAAGTTTCGCCATTCAGCACCATTTTTTATGGAAAAGTTACCTGCAACAATGCGTATGTCTCTAAAAGTGTTAAAAATCACCAAAAAAACGTTGTTATTGTCGTCTTAATCGAATCAATTGTGATAACCCCTTGTGTTAAACCCGTTATTGTTGTTTTAAATTCAAATTTCTTTCTATATCGGCCAATTTGTTTTCTCTGGCAGATTTTTCTTCTTCGTGGAGTAACCATTTAGCGATTACAGCAATTATGCATTGTAATTAGCTCTTTTGCCATTACCTGAGCCGCAGATACACACACTTCACTTGAAGGTCAAGATAGGTTTCAGCAGTGAAGGGGAAAAGGAATTTTGATATCCAAGGACTGTTTCAAAAATATAGTGATTGCGCCGAGTTTGATATTTATATAATATGCAAAAATCGGCGTCGTAATCGCCTATTTTTGAAAATGAGCTCAACATAAATAGCTCAATTGCTATATGTAATTTGCCCGAAATACGCCCCAACAATCTCTTCAACACCCGCTTACTTCCAACAAGGTATATCATTATACGCATGACAGAACTCCAGAGGATACAAGGCCTTGCGGAAAAAAAAACTTCTTCAATTATGCAAATTGATACCTAATTAGCATTTTTACGGCCACAATCTTAAAACTCATAACCCGTCTTTCCACCATATTACATCATCGTCACCTTACCACAAAACCCAGATAAATCGTACACAAAGGAGTTTACAATTTTATCACGGACGAACGAACGAACGGAACGCTGATCATTTCATAGTTCCCCGTTCCGACATCGGTATTAATAATAATTTGAGTATTATCGTCCATTTTCTTTTCGCGCTAGATTTTATTGTCATACAAATAAGACGCATGATTATTTGTTTTACATTTGATTGGGAAAAGTGGTTTTGAAATTGTGTGAATGGATTTTTAGTTGGGCGAAAAAACTAACTTTGTATGTGTTGGAATAACAGTTTACTCTAGAGGTAATTTACCGATACCATGGATTTGGGACTTTTAGTTACTATACTTAAACCTCTTGTAATAATACAAACACTGGAACTTAACATGGGGGAACGTCGTGGCGCACGTCATCTTCCTCGCTTTCACCAATGAGGTCTCGGGGCTTCGATCCCGGCAGGTGCTCGTTCTCGGGCTTATGTGAATTTGGTTTCTCGATCCATACTCGTTCCCGCGGTTTTTCCCGGTACTCCGGTTTTCCTCCGCTTCTAAAATCGAGCTTCTTGGCATAATCTGTTCGGTATTATGGTTTCCCTCGATGTGCGAGCGCCTTTCATGGCACGCACAGCGCCTTGATCACGTTCAACGTGGATATGTCGCGCGTTAAATACAAATATTATTAGTATTAACTATCACATATACCAGATGACCCCAATTTTACAAAGAATTGATCCAAAAATAACTGGAACATGTCATAGAGACATAAAAGAGTGGATTAATGTAAATAAACACTGAATGAAGACAAAACAGCATTTTTCATTGCTTCGCTCCAAAACATTTTACGACATCTTCAACGTGTACTCCCTGATGTCTGCGACTACTATTGTACCATCACCTACTCTTCGTAATCTGGGTGTCCACTTTGATCCTGATCTGTCATGTCCTGCTATTTCTTACTTTCCAAGTCAACTCATCTGTTCATCTCAAATATTGCCCGTTACGCCTTACATCGATGAGGAAACATGTTATCATGCTGTAAGATCACTTGTCTACACTGGGCCACTGCACTCCGCTATATGGTA
This sequence comes from Ophioderma brevispina, assembly GCA_023653785.1. Taxonomy (NCBI): domain Eukaryota; kingdom Metazoa; phylum Echinodermata; class Ophiuroidea; order Amphilepidida; family Ophiodermatidae; genus Ophioderma; species Ophioderma brevispina. The sequence goes on along the minus strand of JAMKCH010017629.1, from coordinate 21,389 downwards.
TTACCTTAAAGCAAAAAAGAGCTCCAATCTATTCAAAACATGGCTGCAAGACTTATATTAAATCAAAACCGGAAGGGACATTACTTAACGCACCACTTATTAAAAACAACTCCACCAGTTACCTGTTAATGAAAGATCATTTTTTAAAAACTCCTACACATACAATATACGAGCAAAAAATGAGCGGCACATATACCTGATAAGTCTTATCCAATGCCGCACCCACAACTCAAAAACACAATGTCAGCTCGATCCCATGTTGACTCAATCTTCTCGCTTCAAAAAGAACCTATCCATCTACCTTTGACAAAGCTTTCGCCATTCATCACCATTTTTTATGAACACGTTACCTGCAACAATGCGTTGTCTCCTAAAAGTGTTAATCACAACACGTGTTTTCATATGTCGTCTTAATCGCTCAATTTGTGATTTACCCCTTGTGTAAGACCCCTTTAATATTTGTTTTTGAAATTCAATTTCTCTTCTATATCGCAATTCTGTTTTTCTCTGGCAGATTTGTCTTCTTCAGTTGAGTACCATTTTTAGCGATACAGCAATTCTGCATTTTTAATTAGCTCATTTGCATACCTGAGCCGCAAAATATCACACACACTTTCACTTTGAAAGGTCAAGAATGGCTTTCATGCAGTGAAGAATTTTTGCATATCCAATGTACTGTTTCAAAATATAGTATTGCGCCGAGTTTTGGCATATTTATAGCAAAAATCTGGCGTAATCGCTTATATTTTTGAAAATGAGCTAATTAAAATTAGCTCATTTGTTATGTAATTTGCCCGAAATACGCCCACAATCTCTTCAACCCGCTTCCTTCCACAAGGTTACATCATTATACGCCTGAACCGACCTAGAGTATACAATCCTTGGGCGGAAAACTTTCTTAATTATGCCAATTATATACCTAATTAGCATATTACGCCCATCATAAACTCATCACCCCGCTTCTTCCACCATTCTTACATCATTGTCACCTTACAACTCCAATAATCGTACCCAAAGTGAGTTACATTTTATCATCTGACGAACGAACGACGGACGCTATCATTTCATAGCCCCGTTCCGACCTCGTTATAATAATAATTTGATTAATTGATAGTCATTTTCTTTTCACGCTATATTTTATTGTCATATCACATATACGCTATATTTATATTTCGTTTTACATTTGAATTTGGGAAAGTTGTTTTGAAATTGTGTGGAATTGATTTTAGATTGGGCTAAAACCACTTTGTATGTGTTGGCATACCAGTATACTCAGAGTAATTTTACAGATAACATGGGTTTGGGACACAGCATAAACCCAAGTACATCAGCATCTTGAGTCAATCATGTTTTAGAGGAAATGCACCTGTTTTCTATAATATATGAAACTTTTTTTTATCTCATGAATAAAAAGTATGGTTCAGTTTACAGAATGTCAGAATCATGCAATATTGTTATTCAGTGTCTGTAGTACGCATTTTTTGAAAAAAAAAAACAAAAACATGTATATTTGTTCCGTGAATACTCAAAGTCACATAAAAAATCTGTCCCAACAAGTCAAATGGTTAGGAATTATAGGACTACTCAATTACAAGTAGGTAAATTTAAATCAAATTGTAGGGTTTCTATTTTATTATTATGAATAACTGTTATTGATGACCTATATAAAGAACAGAACTGTAACTTTTAAACAATTACATTTTGTCCCTCGCGTCTGAGAATCTAGTGAAGCGTCATGTAGATTAGCTCCCCACACACTGACCCGCATAGCAATAAAAATACACAAAAAAACTGACGCCCCAATCACCTACAACTATAAAATCGGGTTTTTACTAGTAGACTATTGCATGTCAACACTCGATATTGATGAGAATGAAAATCCTGAAATTTTGAGCTTTACATACGGCTTTTCGTTTTCCCGCAGGGAGAGCCAAACGCGCCCGTGCGATGTTGAAAGACATTGAGAGCAAATTTGAGACGGCCATAAACTGTAATGGAACCCTCCACAAGTTTGGAAATTACGACTGGGTCTTTGTTTGGTGTAGTAATTCAATCTGCATCACAATGTGAATCGCTCCTTTACTGTTAAGTTGTTTGGTTAAATAATAGGCACAATTAATAATAATGCCGGAACAAGCATCCTTGACCAGAAAAAAAAACACCAACAACTTGTAATCAACTAGTGGAGATTTGCAACTTTTCACCCCTTAAAGGGACACAATGGCTTAAAAATATTCAGACATAATGACATTGACCTTTACTGAAATCACTTCCACAAATTTGAAAAAAAAATGGATATTTACATTCTGTAAAAACATTAAAAACAGCAAGAGGTGGTGGCAGTTGGTGGCAATTCCCGCCACGGAAAATTAAGGTGTTGACATTCCTGCCATAATTACAGTGTATCCAGCATGTTTTGTGACACAATTCAAAAGACTAGGATTCAGACATTGTACTTCAGGCTCGTAGTAAGATATTGATCAGACAAATGAAAGGCGGATTAGCCAGGATTAGCACATAATACAATAGCAATGGTCTGTGAGCTGATGAATGCATGCTTTTCAAGTTTGGTAAAATGCTGGCAGTAATGTTAGCATCCTTGGCTGAGAAGTGAAGCTTACAAGGGAAACAGTATTAGTTTCTTTCCTTTTTTACAAAATGTAAACACCAAAAATTGTTTCAAATTTGTGGAAGTGATTTCAGTAAGGGTCCATTTCATTATGTCTGAATATTTTTATGTCATTGTGTCCCTTTAAAAATTCTCCAAACACATAACCAAAACCATACTCCAAACACATACTATCCTACAATAACATCCAGTTCTCAAAATAAGTAACTCAACTACTGAACAGAGCATATCAATATCTGATTGTGCATAAGATATGAACTAACACGCAATTTAATTAATCATACTATCTTTCATAATACGACTACTTGACCAAATACTCTCTATATAGGGTTCGCGTGTATCCCTTATAAGCAAACCTGAGAATGGGGTGGTGGGAAGGGTTCGGGTCAGATTGGTGTTGGTAGGGGGGATGGGGTGTTGTGAAGGGGAAGGCTGGAGTTTGGGAAGAGGAAGATGGGGGTGGGAAGGAGGAAGATGGTGTGTTGGGAAGGAGGAAGATGGCGTGTGGGAGGAGGAAGATGGGTGTTGGGAAGGCAGGAAGATGTAGTGTGGTGTTAGCGAGGCTCGTGATTATGGAGTGTTGGAATGGTAAATGGGTGTTGGAGAGAGGGACTTCCGCAACTCTCCAATTGGAGAACTCAAAGGATTACTGCCTATGATAGGGAATGGGTTTTGCCACATATTTTTGATTTAGCTTTCTGCTGCAGATATAAGATGGATTGACCTACTATAATACCTGCTACATCATGCTTCGTTGATGTCTCGTTTTTAAAATAGGCAATCTAGATAGGACTCAAAACCAACCCCATTGGAATTTGAATTCGATTTAGCAACCCGGTAAAGGATAACCGGCCATGAATTTTGTTCGAAAGCCAGTTCAAGAAAGTTCAGTTTCAGTCCAGTTCATGTAAACTTTCTCCAGTAGCTGAGTATTCTTCTTTCATATTATATTTTCATTCAAGCATTTTCCACGCGTTTAAAACAATTGTCAAAAATGTCACTTTTTTCTGGGACACCCTTATTTTAGATGCTAGCTGATTATTCAATAATATATTTTGTGCCTTGCACCTGACTGCTTTGAGGTAACGCCGCATAGACATACAGGATGGATTTGCTTGAAGAATGTTTTTGTTTGCAATGAATCTGTTACTTCCCTTTAGATGAGTGTCCAATGCAAGCCAAACCCTAGAGTTGCTTTCGACAGGTGCGAGTTGATTCAGGGCAATTTATATCATTATGTCTCGGCTTAAGATTTTTGCAATATTATATATATATATGATATATATAATATATATAGTATATATCTATATATATATATATATATATAAATATATCTATATATATATCATATCTATCATCTGTCATATATTATATATCTACTATAATGTATATACTCCCTTCTTCACAGACTCGTGTACCGTTTCGAATTTGGTGTTCTCATCAGGCAGCACAGAGCTGAATGCAATCCACAATGAGTGAAACAATGACCTGTATAAGCCATCGACCCATCTCATCACGCCACCATGGTTCATGAAAACCAGAGTGCTCAAACTCATGAGTGACTATAACCTTTTTAAACATAATTTAATTCGTTATTTTGTTTATGGTGTTCTAACAATTCCGAAACCATATAAATTACTGTCTTAAAAAGGTATTTAGGTATGTAGGTGAATTAATATTAAGATAACTCCGTAAATTTCCCGCCCTAATTTTCCTTTCAAACTTCGCCATACCTTTCTTTGCTTTCAACTCTTGGTTTTCATCAAGAAAGAAATTCGGGCCTAACGGGGGGGGTGGGGGTGAAAGGGGGGAAAAAGGCGGAGTCGTTCTTGAGATAAACCCATGATCAAAAAATCGCCAAAAGTAACTACCTAAGTTTTGAAGATCACTTCTTTAACATTCCGGTGCTGGCCAAACTAAAAAAAAATAGCTCGCAATGTTCAGTTATTTTTTTAATATAAGTTGGGTTGGCTTTCATCTAGTTCCTTTTTCACAGATTATATCTACTATTAAACTTCACAAAATAATCAGTTGTACTTCCCCTATATCGTAATCAAAGTCCCATTATTTGAGCAATTTTCCACTACCTGCCTATAGGCCTCTCTATTACAAGCTGCATATGAGCAATATTTTCATACGCGGTAATCTCTCGGTGTTGCTAATAATCGCATGTGCCATCCTAAATAATTCTGTTTCGCGGGTCTTGTATATAGTTTCACTGTACAGTATGTCCCAAAAGTCATAGATCATAACGGGAGCGGTCCGTAATTTTTTTAAACTAATATGCGTTTATACTTGTATTCTAGACTCATCAAAAACTATGCCCAATGCGTATACACGCTGATGATGAATGTACAATTGAATAATGGTTTGACCCAGGGCAACCCGACTCCAATCACATCTGCGTTATGTCTTTGATGCCCCTAAATTCAGGGAAAGCAAACCACGCTCAAGTTAATAACGACATACATTTTTTGTGCATCACTTTTTTTTCAAGCAACGTGTATCATGTATACTTACGCCTTGTTGACTAGTCATTAGTTCATTTGCCTAAAACCAATGCTTGCTGTTTTCAAGAAACGTAATATAATAAACATATGTTCAAAAAAGTATTAAAAACCTTGTAGTATATTATTCTCCTATGTCCTTGTTATCATCTAAGATGGTCAGCGCTTTAAAAATAATTTGAAAGGTTGCAATTTATTCAAATTTAAGTGCCTAGACATCGGCCCTTTTGACTACCTGTAGCAGGAACTGTATAACAAGAATTCATGAATTTGAATTATGGGTATTGATATGTGTGTGATTGTATGTGGAGAAGAGGTGGTGCAGTGGTGTTTGGAGGGGGTCCCTACTGATGTGTGTGCATTCATTGGATCGGTGTCATTCAGCTCCGAATCAACATACACACAACTTTGAATGACTCATCTATCAAAACGCAATATTGCACACAATGATCTTTATCTTACGTTTTGTCGTTGTCTCTGTATCTACTTATCTTTCACCATATCTTTTCGATCCTCTGTTTCGCTGTCCTTGTTTCTCGCTGTCTTTTCTTCATCCGCTCTCTCCGTTCTCCTCTATCTGTGTGTCTGTATCTCCCCTTCTCTCTACTTTTTATGTCGACTCTCTTCCTCTATATCAAAAATTATATCTCCCTGCTTATGTGTTTGCACCTAGGTTTGACGACAACAATACAACAGTAAGACCCTAGAGTTCTTTTTCTTCGTCTTAATCATCAAGTACACCTTGTTCTGTGCACGAGCTCCTTGAGAAAACCTTATTTCACTGTCCCCCATTATATACCGTCTTTCGACCTCGAAACCCCTTCAATGTTTAATACGTACCCTTTGCTCTAACTCTATGCAAATACTTAGGGAACCATCTAGGGTGGTTGTCCTGACGTAAGATTTATATATTGTACACTTCTATTTTCCGTCATCAATTTGTCCCAAGCGAATTTACTTTAACTTACCTGTACTAAGCGATTACCTCAAATCGCTTGTCCCAAGTGAACACTTGGTCTGTAAGTACCGTAGTAATGGCTAAAACTCATGAAAAAAACTAACCATTAATACTTTGATGGGAAATCCTCAAAGTATTAGTGCGTTGCATTAACAAATCGCCGTCTTGTAATACAAACGGAGGTAATTCCTGAATACCCGTCGCAGGAATGACAGTTGTTAGTTTCTGTTGCTTTCATTTGGTGTATGTAAAGGAGTTTGTGGCGAATGGGTTTTTCGTGGTACTCATGAGTTGGATATCTTGTCCTTTAGGGCGGGAAGGGTATTCTGTTGGTGCATTTGTGTAGTAATTGTGATTGTGTTTTGGAGAGATACTATATGTTGTATTAGTCAGGGTCTCCAACATTTCTAAAAAAAGGCTCTAAATTGAAGATAGGTTACCTCGAGAGAACTTTTTTTACAACCAACATATATATCGATAGTCTGGAACACTGGCTTAAGAATCCAGAGGTCGTAAAAATTCCTCCTGATATGCAAAAACTATATATTACCAATAAAGATGACGTCATCAATTTTGGTGAAATATTGAAATTTTACTATTAAATAAGTTTCCTTGGCATGTATGAATTATCATATCAGAAGCTTTTTATTCGCTTTGTTTGGAAGCTATATGATACTTACATTTTGTGTAAAATAACGTTTATTTCATTTTTCCAGTGACCATGTACAAATCGAGTTTTCAATTGCATTTTCTCAAAACGTAATTTCTCTGTTTCTCGAGGTCTAAAATCTACTATTTTCTCTGCATAAGCACATATTTATTTCTAATTTATATCACATTTTTAACTTCTCATAACATTTGGTGTTCTTATAGAAATCTATGTTTGATTTCAAAATAGTGTACATCTAAGTCTTCTATTATTGCCAAAATTTGTAATGAACTCATCAAAGATTTTACTCCACATGTAAAATATATGGAATTTTTACGAAATTACTTGGTTATATGATCTTCGCATTAATATCTTTAAGACCATGCATTTAGAACCTTAATAGAATAATTTGCCAATGAGTCGTCGAAGAAAAAACAATCCTGCATGATTCTGTACAAAATTGCAACTTCAAGCTAATTTTCTCGCATTGTCATTTTACATTTTTTGAAGCTCCACACGGCTTGCATACTTCCACTAGTCTTCCGGAATTTGTGACCACAAAAGTTTTGGACAGATTAGAAGTCGTCAGTGATGTGGGCCTTTATGAAATATGTATTTATGATGTCACATGTTTACATTAGGACGCCCATCTGTTGTTTTATTACAGTCAAAGTATCACAATAATATCTCAAGCAGACAAACACATAGAACACAAATCACAAATCGCATGGAAATTACATTCTAAAAGTTAGAAAAAATTAATGGAAAAAATTAATTAATGCAAAACTTAAAAAAAAATGTCTGCAATTTAAACAGTTTTTCCATTTTGGGGTTATTAATTATATTATAAGTAGCTTCTGAGGGGTACTTTATATAACTAAAATGCAGGTGTCAGGATAGTTTAGGCCTCACGTTTTCCGGCATCCAAGATTGGTTAACTTCATAGTTTTGAAAAAATTTAAAACCTGTTTAAATTCGTTTGCATTAATTTGGCCACACATCCAATATGACTACGAAGCAAATTGTTCAAATTTGGCCATATTTTCGTATGTGAGGACTGCAGAGGGCAATTAACCTGGTATATATAGATACCAATGGACAATAACCACCGCCTCCCCCCCACCATAACAGGAATGTCCTTGCCCACCGAGAGACCACATCGACAATATGGAAGTGCTATGTTTGTGAGAACAAGCACCGCAGTAGAGCAACCTCAAGGTCTGATGATAACAACACTGAAGCCTGCACCATTGATCTTAGACTCTGTCATAGTTACATCGTCTACACACCCCATCATTAGACTTCGAGCACCCTCAACTCAACCCTGGGAATTCCACCAACCTCACTTCTTCATTGGCGACTATAATACTCAATGGGGCTACCATTAAACTAACACAGACGGACCAGCGGTCGAGAATGGATAGACAGTCAACATCTACGGTCTCCTTCCCGACTCTAAGCTGCCGCCATCATTTCATAGTGCCCGTTGAAAGATAGGTTACAACCCTGATCTAGCTTATTTGGTAGCAAAACGTATCTAACCTGTGTAGCAATGTTTGTTCTGGGTCCTGTTTCCACAACTCAACATCGACCAATCGAGTATACAAGTCAACGCTGCAGTACGACCAAACAGTGGCTTTTAACGCGCTTTTGACTACAGTAATCAACTGGCAATGATTCACTGATGACCTGATCAAACGTGAAGAGGCTTGCTCCAAACCCTCATAACTATGACAATTGCCCACCTAGTGAACAAGCTGCACGGAGATTCAACCCAGAGGCTGGTAGGACGGAATATATACCAGGCCCTTTCAAGAATGTGCTGGAGAATATCAGAGTAATATCACCATGTTTTGAAGCGTAATCTTTTTCGGCTGTAAACAACTGCTAAAGGTAAGGAAGTTTCGGAGAGGAACTCCCAGGAAAAGATCAAAACATGGCATACTTTAATTGACTCCAACGATATGACCCATATCAGCAAGAAAATCATGGTCTACCATCCGGACGCTCCGATAGGATCCAACAGAACCTCCACAGCAGGCCAAATGCACACCCAACCACAAGTTGCCCAAGCAACTGCTTTTAATGGCAATGCCGCAAGAAACCCAAGAAGATCAAACTCGACATAAATGTATAGTGGTGACCCTGGTTTCACTCGCCCCTTTCAACATGGACGAATTGGACTCCGGTATGCTATACTTCAACCAGGAAAGCAGTAGCGCATGACAACATCTTCTACTGAGCACTAAAAAATCTTGGCCCCAGTTAGCAAGCTATGCTTCTTATCTCTACAATAGCTCTTTGGCCTTATTTCCACAGGTTCCCAAAAATCTGGAGGAAGCACTTTTATGGCACTTATGCACTCCTAAAGCCTGGGAAAGAGGCCTCCAATCCCAAGAGCTCTCGGACCCTATATCACTCCTCAGCCATACCTACAAGCTCTTTGAAAGAACGCCTCCTGCTCAATCGTATCGCACCGTGATAGACGAACACCTCATCCAGAACAACAGGTTTCCGGCCAGTCAAATCAACAACAAGCCAAGTACCCAACCGAACTCAACACTTTGAGGATGGTTTCGAGAAGGGTATCGTAACCGGAGTTGTGTTCATCGACCTATCAGCATCGACGACACTGTTAATGACGATGCCTCACTCCATCTAAGACACAGGTGTGGTGCTTTCCATCCTACGTAAACCGTGAAGCCAAAACGTCAGCTTAAAGTTACCTGGTCTAGAACTGCTATCCCCTGGTAGCCCTGTGATAACCCTGTCTACCTAGAGTTAAACCTTGGACCAGACTCTCTTTATAAGACCCACATCGAGAAGACGAAGAGTTAAAGTATGTTTCCACCCAATAACATCTTGAACAAACTCCTGGCACAAATGGTGTGCTCGCCCACATACCCTAAGATCGCGGCACTTGCCTGTGGGCTACTCATGTGGTCAGATTAGCTTGCCCTGTAATGGGAAAGATCCACCATGCCAAGAAGCTTGAGTCATCCGTTAATGCCTCCTGCCGGCCGGCTGACCACAGGATGCCTCCTTCCAACCCAACCGGAAAACTTGTACATCCTAGCAGGAATTGCTCCACCAACATTCGTCGTAGCGTAGCGAGCATGCAAAGGAGCGTAGCTGCCAAGTTCTAATGTGAAGCACCCTATCTATGTCTGGACATATACCTACTGCAACCGCCTTTAATCCAGAGAGAGCTTCTAAAGCAAAGTCCAACCCTTGAACAATTCTCTAATGAGGTCAAAAGAGTCGCCTTGTGGAAGAAAGACTTGCCATCAACAAGTAACTCTATCGTATTGAACCTGGTGAGCATCTTCCCACCTGGAGCTGACTCCTCATGGGCGAATGGCGATGGCCCTCCACAGATTGAGAACCCAAACTGTCCGATCTAGTTTCCCTTGCAAGAAGTTTGGGGCTAATCTGGAATCAGATCAGAACTATACCCGTGGGTTTGGAAACAGCACCACAGACCAATGGAACAACCTCTTGTCTGCCCACATGCTGGGAGCAACAAGGAACTTGCGGAATCAGTGAAGCAGTCGGACGTTGTACCCATCTCTGGTTGGATCTTTGAGAACCACATTGTTTTGACACGATAAGAAGAATCATACATTGCGTATGCATCTCCAGTAGGTACATACCATGCCCAGTCCATTATTATATTTAAAAAAAGCAACAAGGACCCTAACACCTGCCAGCGCGCATAATGAAAGAAGCTGCAATCAATTGCACCACTTCTTTTACGAAAGACTTTGCAAAAGTCTCGGGACACTGGTACAACCTGATTTTGTTTATTGGCCAACATTTGACCTCATCTTCTATGACTTAGGAGTAATTGGTATCCATCAGACTATCGGCCTCTCATCAATAACATCAGTTTTATCGGAAGTTATTATATGAGCACGTTATTTTTAGATAAATATGATGATGCTGCCAACAGAACTATTGTAACAGGTGAAGATCTGGCCAAATCATCACGATGACTATAACGGCTTGATCCAATTGTATTGTCTTTTTTGGCAAAACCTTTGACCGAGCCTGGCAAATCACAAACTACAACGTACACCCGAATTGTTTACGGCGTAATAGAACCTCAATGTGTCTTGGTGGATGGAAAAACACGCTCCCAGCTTTGTGGGTAGTAGATCAGCCTTCCTATTGTGTACCGTAACATCAGTGGTACACAGGAAACCATGCTTGGACCTTTCTATTTCTGAAATTTATCAAACGATCTATCAATTGGTATTACAATCCATCTCATCGCGACTGCTTCAGTACATATCATGCTCCAGCATCAGTGACCAAGCACCAACACAAGAAGCCCCTGGCCAGCTCTAATAATATAATGCGTCAAATGAATTGGTAGATGCGTGTTCAACGCTGACAATTGCCATCTACTGAGGTTTATACGCAGAGGGACGATCGCTGGGCATCTCCGCTATTTAGATGTTATGGGATGTGCCTTTCCTGCCATGTGAAAGTTGGGGCCTACCAGAAAAAAAGGGGGGTCAGTCAGTATACAAACGAACCAAACACGGGGTCACAGGGGCGGATTTAGAGGTTGCGCCCTCCGAGCGGTCGCGCTCCCCCATCTTCTTTATTAAATTTATAAAAGCATTTTACCCGGCATTGGTGCCCTGTAGATCGCGAAGATACGGTACATAGGAGTCTGGGCGCCGTGTAGCTAGCTTTGTGGGCGCCAGCGGTCGCAGTATAGAGCGGCCCGACCGCATTGTAATTATAAAATGCATTTCTTACGAATAGAGCGCCCTGTAGATCCAAAGATGACGGTACAAGGCCTTTGGGCCGCGTGTAGATCTAACTTGGTGGGCGGGCCTCAATGGTCGCAGTATGTTCTCCTCCCCCCCCCTTGTGTCTTCAGAATTCGAATCCTGACCTTGAAAAAATGGGTCTACCGGCGAGCGGGCAGCGAGTCGGAAAATTGGGGCACCCTCTATTGATAATCCAATCCTGATCCGCCCCTGGTCATTGGGTATGAAGCTTAAAAAAAAGGTAACCAGGGTTGGATAACAAACTGTAATATTACGGTCATTGGAGGGTGTAGAAAATTGGCAAAAGAGGGTCAATGTGTACAAACATTTAAACTGGCAAAACAAGTTTCAAACTGCAAAAACCACCTTGTCACCTTGGTAATTTGATACGTCAAAAGTCCTGTACTACTTACAGTATTGTAAGAATTTACAAATATAGTCAATGTGCTGTTGGCCAATATGGGAAGGAAGTGGATACTTGATTTGAGCTGGAATTTGAAGTAAAAATCATCCCATCATGAGCACTTACTAAAATGGGTCTTTTTGGGTTGACAATGACTTTTGAGATAAAAGGGGGTCTTGGTAGCTGGAAATATGAAAAGGGGGACCGGCTTGAATAGCAGGAAGTAAGAAAAAGTGGATCATTGGGTAACAAGTCAGCAAAACAACATGGTAATTTGGTACAAGCCGGTTTGAAAAGGGGGGTCTAAATTCGATCCCGATGGCTCCTGATCCTGATCAGATGTGTAAGTGCCCCCGTCATAAATGCTGATTACCATCTATAATGAGGCAACCAGCAGTCGTATGTTACAGCCTATGCTATGAAATTCAAATGGCTGTCGACAACCAAAATAACCAATGAAGTTCAAAACAGGATACAGGCAAGAAAAACTACATTGCTTGCCTGTCCTTTTGGATTTATGGCAAATCAGATACAAAAATTAAGGCATGGAAATTAAAAATTATGGAATTAGGTGGCTTAAAGCTGCTTTAAAAGCGCATCAGAAGCCACCTAGAACGAGATTTATTACGGCGACAATTTGGAAGGTGTTAAAATGGCGGCCATTTTGGATATATGGAATTAGGTTACTTCCGTCTGATAAAATACTTCCGATCTTACTATAATTTGGGACTGGCGTATAGAAATGCGTTGTGGGTTAAAATAATTGCAATTTGTTGTAGGTTCACCCAAATGTGATTATTTTACGTTGCAGAACGTCAAAGTATATGTAGTAGTGTGTATGTTTCTGGTGGTAAGTGTTGGAGCCGTGACGATAGTACAACAGAGGGCGTCCTACATGTAAGGAGTGACATCATAAGTACAATCATCTTCTACTCAAAGTATAATCAAGCCTTCCAAAGTTCCAATCTATGTCCAAGACCCTTTTTAATATTCACATATTCCAGAAAACTAGTGAAAGTATACAAGCCTTGTGAAGCCAACAACTTTTAAAAAGTAGAATGCGAGAAAAATGAGTTTGAAGTTGCAGTTTAGTACAGACATCAATCCAGATTAATTTTTTTTTCCTTTCGCAGATCACTGGTAAATTATATCATTTTAGTGTTCTGAAATGCCTTTGTCTTAAAGATATTATGCATAAGCCATCATATAAAACAAACAAATTTTTTGGCATATTTTTGATACCAACCGGGGAGTCAAACTGTGATGACGTCATCAAATTTTGGCCATAAACGACTTAGGGTAGGCACACTTTGAAATCAAACATAGATTTCCTTACTCAGAACATCCTGAATGTAGAGGAGGAGTGTTAAAAATGTGAATAAATTCGAATAATATGTGCTTGCAGAGAAATTAGTAGCGTATTTTAGACCTCGGATAACCAGATAAATTACGTTTGAGAAAATTGCATTGAAAACTCTATTTTGTACAAGTGTCAATAGGAAAATTCAATTAAATTTGCTCTAACACGTATAGCATCAAAATGTAAATATCATATAGCTTCCAATAAAGTGAAAAAGGGGGAAGCTGGTGAAAGACTTCTAATTACAAATATGGGCAAGAAAATAAAAATAGTAAAATTTAATATTTCCCCGCCAAATTTGATGACGTCATCTTTATTATTGTCGTAATATCTATTTTTTTTTGCATCGGTCCCTCGGCTAATTTTAACGACTCTGATTTGTATCCTGAGGTTTAAACAACATGCATTAATGTTAGTCTGCAAAAACGTTCTTTCGAGGTAACCTCCCTACTTATCTTACAAGCAGTGCTTGAGCCCTGACTAATAGGAGGAAATGCATTGGACACACAGAGCATGCAGAGAGTACAGCCAAGGGTGGGGATGCACTCACCAATAGAAAGCAAACATGATTGTTGTGAGCCACTGTGCACTGCATAGCAATGCACATCTACTTTAGTAGTTACATACTGGAATCTTGGATTGGTTTATACAGAACATTCACCATCAAATTCAGCAGCAATACCAAGAAATACTAGGTTAATGTGGCTGGGAAGAAGTCGGCAAAAGGGTGTGGAAGGGTTGGTTTAATACTGACCCCTTCACCATTTAACAAGGTACAGTGTAGATGGGGTTTTCTGTATAAACAAGCTTTCTGTTAAATATTGTTGCTATATCAACACTAGACGAACAAGGGTAGCAAGTAGTATCCTTAAGGATAACGCTTTGCTAAACACTTCCTGAACACTGCTGAGTGGGCCTTTTCCCACCAGATACCCTTTGTTAGATATATCTCACAGCTTTAGATCCTTTCAACATCCTTCTCACTGGATGGGCTTACCTCTGCTATTAGCCAAGTAAAGAGTTGAAAGGCCCAGGGCCCTGATACCTACCAGGCAAAGTTCCTTATGCACTGCGTCCCACGATGTCTAGATTGCTCCCAGGATTCTACACATGTTGCCTTGACCAACCAGTCCTTACCCAGATCTGGAGGAGAGCTACTATCATCCTCACTCCCCACCAAACAAGCTGTCGACAACCCTAAGAACTACCGCCCAATATTCACTACTACTCTGTGTCTCCTTCAAACTCCTGGAGAGGATGATCCTGGCCTTGCTGGAGCCAGTCGTCGATCCCCATCTGCCCTGACGAACAAGCAGTATTCACACCGTGGCCGGAGCACTGTCCATCACTTGTAAACTCACAAATTAATTAGAAAGCTTTGAAAAGCGCTGTAAGGCAGGCGTCATCTTGATGGACCTTACGGCAGCATACGAAACCGTGTGGCACCAGGGCCCCTGACACTCAAGCTTCTAAGACAATCCGGATCGTCACCTTTGTTACAATTCATATGTAAAATGCTCGCAAACGTAGCTTTATTCTCAAGGCCAGTGATGGGCAGCAGAGTATAGTCGTCTGGTCGGCTGAGGAACGGAAGTACCACAAGGACTGGTACTGGCTCCTCTATGCGTTTAAACTTGTATATCAGCGATTTACTCAAACAACATCTAGACAATAGGCTATGCGACGATCTTGCCCTCTCTACTCGGGACAGAACTGACAGAAGTAGGAAAGCACACTACTCAGACCTAGCCCTACTTGAAACATATCTCAAGACCTGGACAATGAAGCGAGCGGAAGCAAGACCAATGCTACTGCCTTCCACCTCAACACCAAAGAGGCTAATCGCCAGCTGCAAATCAACCTCAATGGAGCGCCTCTGCCATTACAATCCTACACCCCAACCTACTTGGGAGTGAAGTGACCAGCAGCTATCAGACCGGGTTTAGGCACTCGAGTCCTTTTTTTTTTTTTTAATGCGCCAAGGGATCTTTGAGGAATAACCTCCTGTGCCGACTTCGAGGATCTTCATGGGGTGCAGCCCCCGACCCAACGCACCCACTGCCTTGGCTCTGGTCTACAGCACTGTGAATATTGCCGCCCCAGAAGATGCAACAGCTTCACACAAAGAAGGTGGACACCAGTCCTAAACAAGACCTTGAGAACCATCACTGGCTGCCTCCGTCCTACTCCATCCGAGTTCTACCAGTGTGCTTTCAGACATTGCACCTGCAGTACTTCGGAGAGAACACCACATTGCATAAACTCTGAATCAGGCCGGCTGGAGACCACAATGGCACTGCTGCAATAACAGCTGTCAAGCATCACACCAACTCAGTAGACAAAGACTGCGCTCTCGCCAACCTTCCTGCCGACACACGCGCTACACTCTCCATTCCCCTTTCGACATCTTACAGACATGGAATACTGCCTGGCTAGATAGCCCAAGACCATATCAGCTCTCTATTACACCTAAACACAGAACTACCACCTGGCAGCATCTCCCACGCAAGGATGGGTCCAACCTTAAACCGGATTCGCACAGGGTCGGTGCCGCTCATAGCAAGATGCATCGATGGGGGGCTTCGGCCATCTCCAGCCTCCAATGTGGTTCTCCATCCCAGACTGCGGATCAATTCTCAATGAGTGCCCTACCTTTCGTCCACCGGTTTGACACATATTTCTCAACCCACCATCAACAGTGAGTTGGCTCCAAGCTGCTTGACACATATTAGCTGTTAGCCCTCATACGCAGAAGAAGAAGAACAGCTGTTAGAGCGGGAGAACGGACCTTGGGTCAAACATCATCACTCATGACCCACTACCTCTCAGCTTTGACACCTTTGGTATCAGCTGCTTTGCATATTGAAATAACTTTTATTGATTGATAGTAGGACCCTCTATAAATCAATGCAAGTTGTTAGTTGATTCCAAATTGATGTGTCCACTTTTTCCGATAGGGGCCAATTTTAAAAGTTAGCCCAGGGTAACCTTAAAACTAACTTTAAAAATGCTCAAACAGTTGAAATTTTAACACCAAAATGTTTTAAAACCCTTTTTTGGGGCAAAAAACAAACCCGGGTCTAATTTTGTGCTCGCTCTGCACTCGCAGAATCTATTTTTTTTGCGTTTTTAAAGCTATTTTTTCACAATGTTTCTTTAGAGCTTTTTTGACTTATTATCTGCGTCGTATCTACCGTACAAGTGTTTCTCTTCACTGAAAACGTATTTCGCACATACTGGTCTCTCAGCGTCTTATTCACAAAATCGGGAGCAGAAATCAAAATGGAAAATTTCACAGAATCTCTGACGTATGGAGGACATATTTAGAGCATAACATAATATACTTTTATCAAAGCCAACTTTAAAACCAATTTAAATTTTCTCTAAGCATTATTTGCCACACACGAATTCTAACACGTGTTAATATAAGTGTTGTAGATGAAATGTTTTCTGAAAGATTTTCCGATTGCAATTTTCTCGAAACAATTTTTCTTCGTAGACCGGTAAAGTGATTTGGGCAATGATATCTTCAGCATGAAATGTCACAGACTACTTACAGACCATTAGATGAAAAGACAGTCTGTACCAGAGATCTCACAAGGGTTGCATTCTCATAGGTGCCTGATTGGCTGCAAGTCAGGGTCAACCATGGTAAAACAATGTCAAATCAGAAGACCATTATACCAACTGAAACAACAAATATACAACGAATAGTCTTGTTTTCACTCTTGGTCTAGGGTTGCTAGTAAGCCCTTTCACAGTTCTTACTGCACATGGCCGATGT
This sequence comes from Ophioderma brevispina, assembly GCA_023653785.1. NCBI lineage: Eukaryota > Metazoa > Echinodermata > Ophiuroidea > Amphilepidida > Ophiodermatidae > Ophioderma > Ophioderma brevispina. Next base: position 4,315 of record JAMKCH010017629.1, on the reverse strand, counting down.
TTTGGCTGGTAGAGAATAACCCACTTCCGGTCACAGCTGTTTGAACCCATGCAAATTGTCTTATTTTTAAAACAATTCTATGCAGTGGCGACACAATTTTGACTACTGATATAAGTAGGGACATGCAAGAGCTATCATCTCTGCAAAACTCAGAAAAATCCATTGGGAGAATCTTGCCATATAGGCCTACAAAGATCACGATTTGCATGTTATAGCGCCCTCTATATGGTCATTTTCCATAAAAAGACGTGTAAAACTAGATTTTTAAGAAAAATCATATCTGCCTGCAATGAAATTTCGTAAAATTTACACAGGATGTAGTTAGAGGAATAAATAATCCAAATCAGTTATCAAAAGTGTGTCGCCGTTGATATTTTTTGTTTTATTCTGGTTTTGTCATAATAAATGAGACTTTCAACAGCTGTGCAGTGGGCAGCGATCCCAGATGATTGTCTGCAAATGCACAGCTGCTATGTCACTGTGATGGACTGGAAGTACACCATTTTCCACATAACTACCCAACTGCACATGCGATGCCAGTGCCCCTTTAAATAAGTGAACTTTATTCATTTCAGTAAAAAATGCCCTCAATAAAAACACTTTAAATATGTTGCTCTCAACAAAACACTTCAAAGCTGTTCTTATTCTAATTGCATCCTCCTTGCACTGAAAACACAGGTGATTTAATTTGGAGAACTTTGTTGCTCTAGAACTGAACACCTGGTTGGCATAAATGCAGTGGTATCATAGCCTCCTATTATAACCCCAAATCTGATGAACACACCTTTCATGAACAGCCAAATCTTAAATTTGTTGTCTGGAGACGAGGGCACCTGTTTGATATAGTGGATCGAATGGGTGATAATAAAAACATTTTAGAGTAATGGCTGCCCACTTGCTATATTACTAGGTTTAAATTTTAAAAATTAAAAAATTACATCACGGTCCGTGGACGCAGACGGATCGCAAGCGTCATCTGCCATCACGTTTGTGACTGGGGCCAAGGGGTAAATGAGGTCACCACCATGTCACCCCACCCGCCCCCCCTCCTTTCCACCAGCTTACATCATCGTAGCCCTTACGGAACTCACACAGCATGCAATATATTGAGGCTTAATATTGCCCACCAATGTCACAGAAGGTCACCAACATGTCCACCCCATTCACCCACTGACCTCTATACATGGATGGCGGGCGGCGATCGAGAAGTGAAACATTTGTCCTCCATTTTGTAGAGGGCAACAACCCGTCGTCGCTGCATTACTTTCATGGCACTGGTACGTCAATTTGAAATTTACTTCAAATAAGGGAAAAACGAAGAGGGTTTTTCACACAAAGGATTTTGTTTATTTCAAAACAAACATTAATGAACAAAAAAGAAACTTTCCGGAAAAAATAATGCAATAACGAGGAAATGTGAAATAAATAATTAAATGCAGCAAAAAATAGCAGAGCATGTTATAACATAAGATAAATGCATATTTGGTATAAATAAATATAGAAATTAATTAATGATGAATGAAAGGGGGATGAATCAATAATCCCAACTTGGCCTTTATGATTATGAATAAATAAAAAATAAGAAAAAAGAAAGGATGGAAGGTTGTGGGAGGGAATGGGGAGGGGGATGGGGAGGGGACGGGAAGGGAAGAGATGGGGGGAGGAGTGGGAGAATGGAGAGGGGAATGGGGAGAGGAGGGAAGGGAATGGGGAGAGGAGAGAGCGAGAGGAGGGAATGGGGAGGGGAGGGAAGGGGAATTGGGGATGGGGAAGAGAAGGGAAGGTGAGAGGGAGGGATGGCGGGAGGCTTTTTTTTTTGGAGGAGGGTGGGAATTGGGGAGGAGAATGGTGGAGAGGAGGGGAAGGGGAGGGGGAAGGGAGAGGGGTGAGGGGAGGGGGAATAGAGAGGGAAGGGCGAGGGGAGGGGGAGATGGAAGAGAAGTGGAGGGAAGGGGAATTGGGGAGGGGAAGAGAAGGGGAGGGGGGAGAGGGGAGGCGAGGGGGAATGGGAGAGAGTAGGGGAGGAGGGAAGGGGGAGAGGAGGGGAAGGGAGGGGAGGGAATGGGGAGGGGAGGGGGTGCCGGCACGGGCGTGGGGGTGAAGGGGGGGGAGGGGGAGGGGCGAGGAGAGGGGGGGGAGGGGAGGGTGGGGGGGGGAGGGGAAGGGGAGATGGGGAGGAAGGGGAATGGGGAGGGGAGACGGGGACAGTGGAAAGGGGGAGGGGGGGGAAATGGGGAACTCAAGCGTTCAAAAATATGCAAAAAAAAAAAAAGAATCACCTGCAGAAATAACTGAAATAAGGAGAATAAATAACATGCATTTTGATTATAACGAATTAATGAAGCATGAGGAAAAGAATTAATGAAGGGAATGATACGAATAAATTCCCCAACTACCTATGAATTAAGGTAATTAATTATACGAATAATAATGAATAAAAAATAAAAAAGGAAGAAGGAAAGGGAAAGAAGGGAAGGGGGGAAGGGAAGTGAAGGGGAGGGGAAGGGGCGAGGGGAGGGGAAAGGGAAGGGGAGGGGACGTGGAATGGAAGGAGAGGGGAGGAAGGAGAGAGGGAGGGGAGGGGGGAAGTGAAAGTGAAGGGGAGGGGGAGTGGAGGGAGCAGAGAGAGGGGAGGAGTAAAGGGAGGGGAAAGCGGGAGGGGAGGGAGGGGGTAGATGGGAGGGGAGGGGGGAAGGGCGAGGGAGAGTGGAGGAAGGAAAATTGTTCCTGTAAAATATCCCACACAATTAATTTATAACACATTTTTTTTTCACAGAACATCATTTCTGGGCAGAACATTTTATTGCTTTCAACCTTTCATCAATAATTATTTGTATAACTGCACAATTGCACTCCAATATGCTTACACAGTAAAGTATAATCCGAGCATTTAGGAGTCTGTATCGCGCAATTAGCGTATTGGACTGTGGCATAATTTGTCGATGTTACTACCACCACAATTTTAATAAAATATTAGATTTTTCTTTCAATACAAGAAATATTCACAAGTGCATTGACTCGCATTGAATCTGGACGGTGGACCTCTCATGTTATGCCCTCTACAAAATGGCCCGCGTGGGGAAGTTCCGGTTTGTTTCAATCGCCGACTCTATTCAATTACGCGCGAGCCCGCATCCAGGTATAGAGGTCAGTGATTCCACCCCCTCCTTCCACCCAGATACATCACTGTTAGCCCTGACGAAAACTCCACAGCATGCAATATATTAAGGGTTAACATTTTGACGGCCAAAAGGTCACAACCACACATACAAACCAGAGTAAGTAAATTCTTGTGCCTTCTGCCAACATTTTGCAGGACAACACAAAAAAATACAGCATTCTGGAATGCCTGTTCCTCTGCTGTCATGTTTTGTGAATGGGAGACAAAGGTCACATGAGGTCACCAATATATGTGGGGACATACTCAAGGACCATTGTATCCAAGTGTCATGAAAATCAATCAACAAATGTGGATACACCAAGCAATGTTATAATTCTGATGTCAAATTTTGGGCGTGACCTCTAGACCTTAGATGACTTGGACCCCACTCATGAGAAGGGTAACTGTGGAAAGCACTACCCAAGGACCATTACATGTAGTGGCAAGGAAATGTGTGAATGTATGTAGAAGGAACGGGCACTTATGTTTAGGTGAACATTTTGACCACAGACAACATTATTCAAGGCAATCCATATTGTGCCCCTTTCAGCCGACAAAATAAGTTACAATGTGAAGGAAGTTTTAAACGGACAAGCAGCGACATTGAAAATCATAAAATTTAAATGCACTCTAAAAAAAATACAAAATTAAAAAAAAAAAAAAATTTACATAATTTCAATGCATTTCCTATGCAACATTCCTGCAAAGAAAGCTACCAGATATAATCGGCCTTTTATGCAAAAGGGCGTAACTACGTTACAACTTTTGCCTGAAAGGGTTGTCCTGCAAGAAAAAATGCATTATGAGGATTACATATTTTTGTATCAAATATTTTTAGGCATTACTTAGGCTCAACATTTAAAAAAGAAAACGGAAAAATGGATCCCATAATGCATGGTTTTGCAGGGTGGCCCTTTCAAGGCAAAAGGGCGTAACTAAGTTACGCCCTTGCATTAAAAGGCCGTAACATGCAGATCTACCTACCTTCCAGAACCAGACAATGCTTCATACTGGATAAATCTCAAATAACAAAGGCATCAACACCACTTTAGCCTATGCATGTAGTGAGCGATACACTATGTAGATGCTACAGATCGTTTAAAAGAGATGAGAGGGGAATAAAAGACCATCCCCCCCCCCTGGTAATTAAGAAAA
>JAMKCH010017628.1:0-23496 GCA_023653785.1 Ophioderma brevispina | reverse complement strand
AAGACGAGGAGGATGATTGAAAAAATATGGAAATTGTAGTTAATTGGGAAAGCGGTTGGAATTCTAGTTCTGAAATTAAAATGTAAAAAATGAGTTCATATTATTAAAAATAAATATCTGGAAATCCCGCCTCAAATAACAAAAAATTTGGAATTCTTGGCCATGGAAATTAAAATAAAATATGGATTTCAGAAATCCTTATATAAATATGTGGAAATCAAGCCTCAAAATTTAACAAAATGGCTGAATTCCAGGCCATGGGAATAGCTAGAGTAGGGGTAAAAATGGATTCCCAAAATCCTCTATGGGGGGAGGAATAATTTATCTGGAATAGCCATTCTGATTTGAAACTCAGTTTCAGAGTCAACTTTACGCTTCCTTTGTTAGGAGAAGGCCAGTGCATTGTTAATTTTAGAGTCGTGATAATCCAAAAGTTTTAAAAGCAATGGAAAAGCAATTTTTCTTTATATATATATAATATCTATATATATAGATATTATATATATATTATATATAGATATATTATATATATATATATATATATATATATATATATATACACCGGGCACAAAAAGTATCTCGGCATGTTTTTCGATCAGGACTGTGCCAAAGTCAGACCACTGTGAAAGTTTTCGAAATACATTTTGTTGCCTAGGGGTCTGCTCTTCATGTAACATATTCACTTGTAAAAAGCGTTGCAAAATGGTGAGCTAGAGGCCCGATAGACGCAAACACCCCAAACAAAAGTTTGCAGTTTTTGGATTTCAATGGTCACTGCATGGTACAACGAAATAATACGAGTGTATTGATTTTACACAAGAGGTTTTCCAACTGAAAGAGCGAGAAAGGCTACTTGCAAGATGATTGTGGTCCGCATGGTCGTGTCCCAGTACACTGCAATGCCCATTGAAAAATCACAAAACTGCAACTTTGGTTTTGGGGTTTTTGGTTCTTTCGGGCTTCTATCTCAGCCATTTCTGCACGGCTTTTTTACAAGCCAGGTATTAAATGAAAGAGCAAGACCTCAGGCAACAGTTGTATATTTCGAAAAACTTTCAAAATTGGTCTGACTTGGCACAGTTACTGATCGAAAAAAACATGCCGGATCTTTTGTGCCAGGTGTATATATATATATACACCAACTAGCTTGGCTTGTTGAGGCGACGGCCGATGGGCCATTATTATATCTTGGAAATATACCATTTGAAGTAATCACCCCTATATGCTGGGACCCACTGGTCATAATTCGCTTAGAAAGGTTGGGACGCTGCTCAGAGATATACGAATTTTGACCTCGGATACGGTTAGTGTATAAATCTTTGGATACCCCAAAAGTGCGGTTGTAAATTATCTTTTCCTTGTCCGGTGATGTGGTGGGTTCTACCAACATGAAGAGTAATAAAATGCTAAATGAAAAAAGTAGCTAAGAACGGTATTATGGGTAGGGGTATCATATAAGCAGATAATCGGAGTTTTATTGATATCATAAGCCGATTAAGCGTTGCCAGATAAGAAACTGATGGATTAGATTCTATCTTGGCGAATAAATGCAAATAAAATTCCAGAAAAAAAAAGTGGAGAATAAATAGGACAATATCGAAATGATCTCTACAAAATATGGTGCTTATTCTTCACAAAATTTTAAATTTTTCGAGATTTATCTGCTTTACGTTTGGCGAAGATGTTTCCTTTTAATATTTTGTGTCTTGTATGGTTGTTGTTTTATTCATTCATCCATAAGCAATAGTCCCAATAATATACATTTTCATGTGTGGGGGGTCAAATTAAAATCCTAATTAATATTATAACGCATTTAAAAGATTTTCATATTTTACTTGCTGTAACAAAAGGTTGTGATACATACGTTTTGTCTATATGCCGGATTACGTCAATTGCAATGATTCGTAATAATTTTTGAGATGTAGTGGTCACCGGGGATGGGTGTTATGGGAGAAAATTAACCATCGTTCAAGAATTCCCCCCCGCACCCACCCACAACCCCAAGAAGAAATAGCAACGTACGCTAAATAGCTAAATTAGGACAAATATCGAATGATCTCTACAAAATAGGGTGCCTTATTCTTCACAAAATTTTGAATTTAATCGAGATTTATCTGCTTTATGTCTGGCGAATGGATGTTCTTGTAATGTGTTGTTTTTTAAATACCAATACATAGACATTTTAATAGCTATTTTGCAGGTTACATACCACTGTGGAGGGGGGTCTATAATTGGAAATCCTAATTAATATTAGGCCAAGAAAAAAAAACAAGTTGACTCAGAAAGACCGCGCGCATTTTGGTATAAATTGGTTTTTGACCGCATTTTTTTAAGGTTTTACTTTACTCTACTTGATTTTTTTTTTTAATTTCACAGGAAAAAATGCATTAAAAACTCATTTCGCATTGCGATTTGTCACTTTCTTCGGAGACCAATTTTTTTTGCCTTATAATGCATTTAGATTTTTGTATTGTGTCCCTTTTACGTGCTGTAACAAAAGGTTGATCAACACACGTATGAATTTGTGCATCATAATGGTTTAGAGCAGTTAGCAACATGGAAGAAAGAATGTCGTATAATGCGTAACAATGGTGATAGTTCGCCGTATCAAAATGATGTATCTTGCGTAAACATGCTTCGTTGCCCCAGCATGGTTAAACCCAAATCACGGGCACATGGTTAACGTTGATATTTGAGGTTTAGCTCAATGATTAGACTTCGAACATCTTGTCTATATTTTATTTAAAAATTGATGATGAAGGATGATGCCAAAAGGACTATAGAAAGCGATGATGTGTGGGTATTTGTTCCAAAAATGACCTTTCAAGTGATGGATAGTGATATGTGGTACAAAGTGGGGCATGCATGGACAGCTATGCTTCTTATAGGCATATATTTTGTTAGTAAGACTTTTGTACGATTCAATTGAAAAGTGTTTCTTTTGAGTACTAGAGGGAAGAAGTCCTCTTTTGTTAACGTTGCGAGTTTGTTTATTAAACTATAGATGATTCAGGATTTCTAAGGCGAGAACTGTTATGATATATGCACAACTTCGCAACATTTACTTTCGTATTTTATTCAATTGAGAAAATCGAGATTGAAAATCATTTCATTTTGCTATACCATGAAGTGAGCATAAAAGAACAAAACTTGGCGTTACTATTGTGTGAAAAGATATATTATGAATTTAATATTTGCAAATGGTGCGCCTGCAGGCTGAGTGCCATCTCTCTTCTGTGGCATTGGGCGTTTGGGCCAGACTCCCTCAAGTAATGTTGCTGGTGTGTGTGTTGTGTGAGGGGGGGGGGGGTTCGCCAATCATCCCGCGCGCGAGGCTGTTTGCATTCCAGCATATGCCGGTGGAAAGAGGCAAGCGAGGTAAAGTGCCTGCCCAAGAGGCACAATAATTGCGACAGCGGAACTCAGAACACACAATATTGATTCTTATGAGGAGGCGCTATCCACTGCACCCCGCATTGTGGCCTAAAGGGCCGATCAGAGATCCTGAGGAGGGCCGCCCCATTTCAAAAAAAATCGTGTGTTTTGCATGTACACAATGCTTGTCCATATAACTGATCACTGTGTGAAAATTACTAAGCTTAAATCAATTCCTTCAATAGAAAACACAACTGGTTTTAAATCCGGATCCGGAATTTTGTTATACAAGTATCATATGGGACGGTAATACTACACAAAATGTTTACTGCATCCAACGAAAAATCCGTTCATCTCAAAATCGGAACTTTGCATTTTAGGTTACTATCTTTAGTCTGTTGACTATTTTTCATTATTACACAAAAAATAATATTCAAACAATGCTCGGAGTCCCACTTAAACTTTTAATATGTAACGTAAACTGAAATTTCCACCGGGTCGCAAATATTTCCTCTAACAAAGTTATGTCGAGGGTGAAAAAATCAAAAAATTGCGTATTGCAAAATTAGGACACAAATTATATCATTTTCAATACATGTAAATAGATTACTATGTGAAAAGCTGTCTTTGTGAATTTACAGAAACTATGAATTAATGTTTATACTGATGTCAAATTTAGCCAAAACCTTAAGGTATGATGCGAGCGACGTTGTGTATAATGGCTAACCCATGCTTTGGTAGGCATTTAATATTTGGAGTTTGAGTATCATATCCGCTGCTAGGATCTGTGATATATGTAGGGTCGGAGACTGCAATTGGTGGAGAGAAAAAAAATCTAACATTTTTAATTTTGTCATTTGGGTTTTGTTTGTGCCACCTTTATTCGCATGCGTATAGAAATGCTGTAGTTTTGTTCAATTAGAAATAAATTGTATGCAAGCTAATATCTCATGGTTGTTATGGGTCTAAAACTTACGTGTCATCAAGTTTGAAATTCTTCAAGTGTTACCCAATGTTACAGAGTGGAACAGAGAGGAACATTAATTAGAATAAATTTTGATTGCATGGCACTCGTCTGCTACCCTATATAGCTACAGCGATTATAGTGTTTTTATTACTTCACTGGATCAAAAAATATAATTTTCTTTGTTTCAAGGAAAGCCATAAGCAAAACATACCCAAATGCCAAATGTTATTTGAATCCGATATGACATTAATTAAACTTGGCATTACCCTTTCGCTACAAGAAGCGAAGATTACTTGAACTAATAATTCAGGAAAACGAAAACAACCCCATTTACAGCTTGTAGTATCCAAATGGAAAAATGTTCAGCCATCTTCAGGTGAAATAAGAAAAAAAAATACAACAAACTTCTAATGATACAAAGAATCTCAGGTTCGATGGTGTGAGTGATGGGATCGAGGATGAGGATCGCGTAATAGTTTATCCCTTGAATGGAATGCCCCATAAATATTTAAAGGCTGTCGAAATTGCGCATTTTTTAAAATCTATTCACAGCAAGTACGGAACACCATTTCAAACCTCTAAAAAGAAATTATTCAAAAATGATGATTATCTATCTGATGCCTAGACAGATTAAAAGTGGGGGGGTTAATGCCCCAGGGCTTATGGACCCCTATCTAACTTTAACTAGGGTGGTAGGAGTGTCCCTTCATTGCTAGGTGAAAATGTTTTGAAAAGACCATCATTCATCAACTATAATTCATTAGTTTTTCAGCTATTAAACGAGGATAGTGTCCTGAAAAGCAAAGAAATATTTCAATTTAAAACATTTCCAACAGTTTTTTTAATTCAGTGACCTATTTAAAAACATCCTATTTTTCTTGAGCCTCGGTCGGGAGGTTGTTACCATAGCAATATAGTCAATGTACATACCCATGTATGAGGACATGATATATCAAAATCCTAGCTCACAATCTAATTCCAAAACGGCCAACAGGCTGGATGGATACTTTGTTGTAGTATGATAGGGATGGACCCCTGAATATTCCCATGGAGAACTTGGCGGGCAATATGGACCACGTGTCGAAAGCACTCGTTGTGAGCAATAGTTTTATGACCTTTAAGCTGCACGATCTGTTCCATAGGTGACCCATTCCTTGCGTTAGAGAATGTTACCAGGAGGAGTTCTGTCATAGGTGTGATAGGAATTGTCTGGTCTTGGGTATTAGCCAGGCAGGTTCCATGTCTGTAAGGTGTTGAATAGGGAGATGGAGAGTTTTAGGGACGTCGCGTCGTGTGACAGAAAGGTAGACGAGAACACAGTCGTCTGCAGAACTGGTGTGATTCTTTGGACAGTATTATGTAGAAGTGCTGTTGTCCACAGAACCTTAAATGTTCAACAGTTTATGGGGTGATGTCTCTCTGATGAGGTGCATATGTGCATATGAAAGCACTGTAGAAACTCAGATGGAGTGGGACGAAGGCAAAAGCCCAGTAATGGTTCTCATGGTATCTTGAAAAAATTGTGTCCCAGCTTTTAGTATGAGAGCTATTGCACCATGCTGGCGCGGCCCTATTCAGCAGCGCTGTTAGACTAGAGCAGGGCCGGTGGTGCGAAAAGCGTATGGCACGATCACGTATCAATCATGGGAGGTTTTCCTGTGCGCATGTCGAGTTTCACTCGCTATGTATCGAGTTTTCCTCGCTTTATGTCGAGTGTGCAGCGCGTTATATGTCGAGTTACAGCGCTATCTGTCCAGGTTGCCCTCTATACATCGCGTTGTGCTCTCATATGGTGAGTTTGAATAAATCCTGTCCAGTTTTACCTCCACGTACCAAATCTGGCGAGTTTTCCCGCGACATGTCGAGTTTTTTCACGCGATGTGTATCGAGTTTTCTCGCCATATGTCGAGGGTGCACGTTATATTTTTTTTTTTTTTGTCGAGTTTACAGCGATATAGGTCCGTTTGCCCTCTATTACATCGAGTTTTGTTCTCTATGGGTGAGTTTATAAATCATGTACAGTTTCAATATCTCGACATGATTTTTTCTCAACATGAGGAAAATGACATGATTTTTGTTTGTATGTGTAAAAAAAATCCTGTCGAGTTTGCTCATGTTGAGAAAAACATCATGTCGAGTTTGCTCATGTTGAGAAGAAAAAAATCATGTCGGTTTGTCATGTTGATGAAAAAAAATCATTGTCGAGTTTGCTTAATGTTAGAAAAAAAAATCATGTCCAGTGTGCCACATGTTTGAAAAAAATCATGTCCATGTTTTTTAACTCGGCATGATTTATTCGGGAACATGATTATTTCTGGACAGAATTTATGATACTCGGCACATAGAGTTCAACTGGATAGGCAGCGCTTAAACTCGACATATAGAGGGGTGGTGTAGTGAAACTCGACATGCGCATGAAACTCGCCATGATTGTACGTGAGCGGCATAGATAGACGTGGATGGACTCGCACCAATGATAGATCCCAGAAGGCGGCAAAGGGAGTTACTCCTCGAAAAGATACCTTTGACATAGTGCTCGGCTGCTGCCGATAAGTAAGCTGTGATCCAGCTTCACTCCCAGATAAGTTGGTTTGTGGATGAGGTGTAGGATTGTACAGAGGGGCTCCATTCAGGTTGATTTGGAGCTGGCGATGAGCCTCTTTTGGTGTTAAGATGAAAAGGCAGTAGTGGTGCGTTTAGCTTCACTCAAATTGGTATCTTTTTTTTAACAGGCGAGTGTGATCCTATCACTATCCTTGAAAAACCATTTGCGAGGAGTGCTCAAGCAATGAGTTGGCAGACACAGGGACATTTCGATGGTTTGAAAACTCTACGGCGATGGCGGTTTTGGTGCTCAGGCCTTCTTGCTAGAATGAGTGAAGTCAATTCTATGGATCGTCTCTCCCAGCGCTCACGACGTTGCCTATCCAAGCAGTTTGTCAGAGCTGAAGCCTCAGATGTCCTTTCTTCCCCGGGTTAAGAATTCAAGAATTCATTTGTAAAGGGCATCAGTTCATTCATCCCAGTTGCGTGATATAACTGCGAAACAGCCCAGTGTTATAGTCTTCTTTGCTATCCTTAATAAGAGTTTAACATAGTGCTGTTGTAGGATGTAGGAATTGTCTAGGTTGGAGGAGGTAGGTGTCGGAGGTTGGACACTTCTGCAATACACCAGGATGGAATTAAAATTACTAATGTAAAAGGGTAAGCAATCCACAGGATAGTTCGCCAGGATTTTTAGGATTGATTTTTTTCAGATTGGGGCTTGAATTTTTATGGGGCGGCCAAATATTAGAAAATGGGTGCAGATTTTTTTCGGACCCTTCCATGTGTCAGGGTCATTTGGAGTCATTTTAAATCATTTTGGGGTAAATTTTTTTGCCTTTGGTCTTAGGGGACGTTTTACTCGCCCACCTTCTGACTGCTATAGTTGCACAGACAGGAACCTTCTGCACATATGAGCCTAAATCGGACAAAAATATTTTCCGGGTGTTCTGTAATGCGAAAATGCATGAAACCTGCAATGCACTCACCTTAAAAGTGAAAACTCCAAAAGACTCCCTAGCTAGGGGGCGGTAACTTTAGGAGGGGCATTATTTTACGCCAGGGGGAAATGAAGGTTTGAGCTAGGGGGATACGAAAGAAGAAGAAGAAAATTGTGGCAAGAGTGCGACGAATATGAAAGTCTTATAAATATATAAATATTTTAATCAAGGGAGGGGGAACGTGGAACTTTTTATTGGAAAAAAAAATCTCATAAAATCAGAGGGAATGCAACATTTTAGACCGGAAGCGAAGGGGAAAACGGAAATTTTTCGAAAACGAAAACAAGTTGAAATCCGCCATTCCCCCCATGTCGTAAATAAAAAATTACACGTGGACCTAAAACTCAACAATACATTGTATAAAAAACTAATAACAATAACGGAATCATCATTTCAGCTTCAGACGGTAGGAAAGTGACATGACGAACATGGTCGTGTACGATATTAGTAATGTATTAAAATTCAGTACGGAAAAAAGAGCGTGTTGACCTTTGACCCTTGTTTAAGCAATGTTAAGGTGAAGAAAAGACAAAAAAGTTACAAAATATGTTGTACGTTATAGTAGCAACCTCCTATTACCACTTTGTTCACCTTCATTAAGATACATAGCAATAATCCCGAATTTGTTACCCCAACCCTTAACAAGGACACAATTTCAGGTGAAGACCCGTTATCTAAAACAGGCCAGTACAGCAGCTGGACAAGAAATTCGGATTTTACAACAGCACTTCATATAGTCCCCAACTGGGAGTAAATGAATCTGAACGCAAAAATCGTATATATTCCGAGCCAGGTCCTTCAAAGTTGAGGCCGCCGGCGCCGTGGGTCCATGAATACTAGCTTTTATGGCGTAGGTCAATATGGTTATGACCGTATGACTAGACGGGTGAGTCAATTGGGTCTATTCTAAGAACCATCTCTAGTTCAGATAGTGCGATTTGTCAATATGATATTAATTTTTAATCCAATTTATTAACAGCCGAATTATATATTAAGGCTTAATTAAAGTCCTATTGTCAGATTTGTCATATTTTGCAGTGATTGGTATGTATTTGGTCATATTTTTTACATTTCTTGTTTTTACCTGGGGTATAATAAATACTAATAATAATAACAGAATATTTATGTTTATATAGCGCCTTAGCATTAAGAATGATTCAAAGTCGCTTACCTAGCCTACATTTACAACATAACTAAATAATATTAAAGTCTTAAAGTACACTCTTTAAAGCTCCAATCTTAAGCTACAAACATTACATGTAATTAAGTAATTGGCAAAAACGATATGTTTCGTTTGCTTGAAATGGTTTAGGTTAGGAGACATACGCATTGCTGCAGGTTCCTTGTTCCATACAATGGTGCTGGATGGCGGCAAGCTTTGTCACCGTTGATGTACCAGTGTCCCAAAATAAATGCAATCCTTGCATTTGGTGCTATAATTTCAAAATTATTTGGAAAGAATTATTCCAATTTTAATAAACAGATTCTAATGGCATATTTTTGTACATCCGCCTATTTTTGTCTTGATACGATACTGTTCACTGTTTTTTTTAAAACAAAGGCTATTAATGCTAACTCTAAACCTCAAATTACCACCACACCACCCCTTCAATTTGCCTAAGATCATTGAACGAGGTTTCTTAAAGTTGATTTATGTCTTTCAACATTACAAAATCTCCCGTATCAATTCTCGTCTTTGTTTTCTGTCCTTTTTCACAATACATTAATATACTAATTGGTCGTGTTGTTTAATCACGGGGTCTTTTATATCGTCTGACAACTCGAAAATTTCAGGGATTTAAAAGTTATCCTTAGATTGTCGTTAGTGAGCCAACCAATGTTAGGAATTTAAAATTTAATCTCTAATTGCATTAACATAAATCATATTGATTTTGAAGTTCGTAAACTAATTATTGAATCAAGGCAAATGGTATTTAATTCTAAATCTTATTTTGTATTGTTCACTACTCAGTCCTAAAGAATTTATTTTGTTAATCCCAGAAATTTCGAGTGTAGGTAGGCCCTAGAGTGTTTTCCTATACACCTCATATTTAGGATAGTACCCTAGCACTTGGCCAAATTTAACTGTATTAACCTTTGGTTTTGTCTGACAATCCGTGTGAATATTGCAAATGACACTGGAAGGATTAAATACCAATCATGGAAATATTATTGATGGTTTGACGACTTCTTATTCTTGTATTTAACCCAAAATTTTGGATTAAACAATAACAACAAACAAACAAAAAGTAACCACTGAAAATCAAACTGTTGAGTTACATCAAAAACGCTATACAGTTTGTCATTGTTACAGAGAACAAACATTGTGACATATTGTCATTGTGAACAGAGATCATTTCCCTTATTTGTAAAAGATAGGTTGTCTTTTAAAGTTTAATATTCAGTTGACAAAGTTATCTTGAGTTAATTCATAAAAGATTATACAAATTTTTTTCAAAAAAAAAGAGACAGGAGAAGGAAAAACAGCATCTTATACGTCTTAAGCAGCTTTGATTTGTGTATTAATCATCAAATTGGAATGACTTAAATTGTGATGTATTTACGGTAATCGCCTTTGTTCTAAAACCAATGAGCAATCAGATGAAATTTGAACAGTAGTGGAGAAAAGTTTCTTTGTGAACATATGGCAAAATTTTTCAAATTGTTTAAAGTAATTTTTGAAATTATAAGCACACCAACCAGGGATTGCATTTTTTTGGGACAACGCTGTATGTTTATTTTTTAAACGAGACGATTGCCGTCAGTATGGGATCGGGGAAGATACATTGTTTGTTGAGACCGTAAGTTAGTGCGGCATTGGATAAGATTTTTCAGTAGTATTGGTGCATCTTCTTTTTGCTCTTAATATTTTATGTAAGGAGTTTAAAATGATCCTTTCAATTAACATAACCAGTGGAGTTTTAATAATGGTGTGATGTGCCCCCTCCGGTTTGATTTAAATATGATTCCTTGTCAGCCCTGTTTTGAATAGATTGGAGCCTCCTTTTTTTCTTTAAGTTATAATACCATATAGCAGTGGTTGCATAGTAGTCCAGTTTTCGACATTACAAGTGATCTTACTGCATGATTACATGTTTCCTAATCAATGTAACGTAACGGCGAAGATTGGGCAATGTTTCTGAGATGAAAATTGAGTGATCTGGAAAATTGTAGAAATATGGCTGGACATGGACAGATCTGAATCAAAGTGGACACCCAGATTACGAACGCAGATGATGGTACAGTTGTAGTTCCGCCGACATTCAGGGATACGTTGTGAAGATGCCTTAACGTGCTTTTGGAGTCAGCAATGGAAAAAAAAAAACTTTTTTCTGTTTTTTGTCCCATCAGTTTGATTTTATTTACAATTTCCACTCTTTAATGTCTTTAATGCATGCTTCCAGTTTGAATACAGCAGTGACAAAGAACTGGTTCCATGTTTATTATTTTGGATCAATTCTGGGTAATTTGTGTGTCATATGCGTATGTGATGTTAAGGAAGTATCCATGTTTTTTTTTTTTAAAACAGCCGAAATGATATATATATATTATATAGAGATATTAACATTATGGCGGACCTCGGGCCGCCATGGTCGCAAAGCCTGCAAATCAAATTTGGATACAAGATAACTTTACACCGAATTTTAAAAAGAACACCTAACTAACATCCTAGATAGTGCAACTACCACTTTCTGGATTACTCATGCTCATACCTACATTTGACACAAAATTTGTCATGATCCATGCTTTTTGAAAAGTTTGGCCCCTTACACCAGACGAATCAGAAGTGCAATGACCCTTATCACAATTTTCACCCATATCTCTGTAATGAATATCACAATATGCCAAAGCATATATTTTCTGATACCTTATGATGAGGCCTCATTTTGAGATACTTTTCACTTAAATCGAACTATTTCATATATGATCTCTTTAGATCCAAGAATGCGGCCAAAAACGGACACCCTTTGACATATTTTATTTTGGTAACATCCAAATTCTTTACGTAGATGTCATAGAGATTCTAAGAATCATGTTATAATTCAGTTTAAAAGGGGGGTTCATTGGAACTCCAGGTAATCTGCTCAGTCCTATTTTTACTTGGAAATAAATTGACAGAACTTGTACTGTATTAATAATTCACCGAATGGATTTTCTGAAATGTTGTTTTTTATTTTTATTATTTATTTTTATTTTATTTTTATATTTGAATTTTTGTGTATGTTTATTATATTATTTTCTTGCTTTTTAAATGTTATTCTCATTTTTTTGTGTGTGTATTCCATTTATTTTTGTTACTCTACTACTAGGTTTACTTCAACTGTGACTTATTATGCAAATTTCTGAATGTTTCTTTTTTTTCAAATTTGAATTTTTTGTATGTTTTTCATTCAGTTTTTTTTTATTTGGAGTGATATTACTTTTTTGTTGGTCAACCGGCATAGCTGGAGGCACACTTTCGTTTTGTGGTTGTAATCTTTGAGATGTATGTATGTATGTATGTATGTATGCATGGCTCTCGTCAACATTATTATTTACAACAAAGTTGAACCTTGCCGCCCAGAACGCAAAGTCCGATTCTGATGACACACGTGTGAGTGTCTGGCCCTATAAGCGTTAGTTTCTCATAAACACTATTTCACTATTTTCTACTTCAATCTCCAACTCTGATGTTGGTCATTGCAACCTAACTAACTCCAAGATAAACACATAAATGAAGTAAAACTTTACGTCTAGAGTTGGGATCGAACCCACTATTTAAAAAACAATGCTCGTATCTTTACATGTGAAATCCCCTTCAAAGTTTAAATTTGATTTTTTAATTTTGTATTTTTGATATTTGTTTTATTCCGGTTATAAATGAAACTTTGAAATAAAGTCTAATATTAAAGCGTGTATCTTTTATAAATGGGACATTCATAGTTTTATGAGAGGGCGAAAATATTATAAGTAAACCTAAATAAAGAGCAATAAGCCAGTAACAATTTATAAACTGTAGTCTGTTTGGCTCAGGCAGCATGGCGAAAATAAGGGATGAAATATCCTAAATAAAAACAAAAATATTAATTTTTCTTTTTTTATAATTAAAATTAAAAGAAAAATTTTTTTTAAAGAAATTTAAATAAAATTAAAAATAATGCAAATAATAATAACAATTTTCATAGAAATAACATTTAAATCAATGTGTAAATTAAGGCATTGATTTAAACCAACTGAAGGCAATGTTGTTGATGTATCCCCTTCGAATTCCTATATACTTTGGTTAGGGGTATTTGTGTGTATTACCCATAAATACCAATTGATATTTTTCCTGTAAGAATTTGTAAAAGGGTACATGTGGCTCGTCTCCATAATGAAAAAAAAAAATAAAAACAACGCTACGCTAAATTAACAATTAAAACACCACCCAAAATACTTTAAAGAAATTTACAAATACTAACTAAGTAAAAGCAATAGGAAACAAAAATATAATCAACAATATTTAAAGGACCAACCTAAAGTAATAAGAATAAACGAGTTTAAAATAAAAAAACAGTAATAGTAAACAAAAATGAAAGCTAAATTAGCTAAGTAACAAATAGAAACAGCAAAATGAATGAAACAATAAATATGAGCATTTAATGAACAAATGGTATTAAAGCAAACCAATAAATGAATAATATATCAATTTAAAAAAAAATAAACATGACTATCAAAAACTAAAACAATAAATGACAAATCTTAAAAAAAACAAATATTATATTTTGTTTTTAGTGTTTTGTTAAAAAATAACAAAAAATACAGAAGATAAATAAGACTTAAGGACCGTGTTAACCCTAAGTTTCTGGTTGTCTGTTTTGGCTTGTAAACTTAACTTTGCAAATATTTAACTATGATATTTAAAGTTACATTTTTTCTAGGAAGTAAAATCAGACGATTTAATCCGTTGTATATTGGTTTCGGATAAATATGAAATGTTTTTGCCACAGTTTGAGAAAAATACAAAAAAAAGCACGATTTTTTGCCCCTAATTTTTCAGACCTCATCATAACACAAACAATTTTTGAATTTTCATGATTTTCTCCCAATTATTTTTTTTTCTCTTTGTGTGTTTGTATTATCAAATCTCTCAGAAAAAGGAAGGACGAACGAAGCCCAAAACAACTAATCTCTCCTCTCTCTCTCTCTCTCTCTCACACACAACCCCTCACAACCATCTTGATGTTGCCAATAGCATTACAATAAAGTGTCACAGGACCATCACAACAAAAAGGGAGGAAGACGTTTCTATAGAAGTCCCCGTTGGATGCCAAATGAGGTATTGCCATGCCATTCATTCCGTCAAGCATGCAAGCACTACTGCACAACGTCTTAAAGCGCATGACGAAATCAATTGTAATACCTCATTTGCATCATGGGACTTCTATATAAACGCTACCAAACTGGGAGCTATGATGCTTCAGGTCAATAGAGTCCATTTGGTCTAAAATGCTGTCGTAACAGAACCACTGAACTTCTGTGTTACAGCCTAACAGAAGCATCTTCCTACCAAACCACATCAGATGTCCCAATAAAAACTATACAATGCAACTAAAAATTATTAAAAAAATTTAAACTGTTCATTTTTGCCAGATCTTTTGACTTTATATTTTTGTTAGACCAAGACCTAAGCCTAAATCTTCGCTTTTTATTCCATCCAATTTGATGGACCTTGTGCCAGAGATCTTGTCAGTTGAACACAAAGGATAAAATAACCACTTAGGCCAGTTTCAACCTGAAGGTTCAAGAAACTAAAGGTATTAAAAGGTGTAGCAATCATTTGTGGGATTAAAACGTCTCAAACAAAAGAATCGTGTACAGATGTAGAGTGAATGTATATCATGCATTGAACTATCAATATTTATTTTTTCAGGAAAGCACCAGAAATTATTTATGTTGGGTGAAATGAGGGACTCACTCTTAAGGGGACAATAATCATGAAATTTGTTTTTTGAAATTTGGGGAATTTGACTGCTGAAACTAATGTACAGTCTACACATCTGTTGAGGACAAATGTGTGGTACAAACGCTCTGAATGGGTGGTGGGACATTTACTTTTCCCCCTATTCCCACTGCCTCCAAGGATGCCAGGGAGGAATATGATGAAGCAAGCAATTTCAACAAAGAGCAATCAAGGAAAGGATGGTTTTGTTCCAAAAGGTCTCACGTTTACTTTCAACAGTGGTGTTTTTATGGTTCTACCTCTACCTTCTGCTGAAACCTGAGTAAAGCGGAGACAACAAGACTGTGTTGGAATGAATTTCCCCCTGCTACATGTATTTATTAGCAATTGCGACATTATAAAGTTATCAATTAATGTTATATCACAATAAGCCAGCAACGTTGTAACCTGCTTTTTAATTTTAATTTTCAATAAAGAATGTCTTGAAGGGGGTTTTCACAAATGGCAACTTTGTTGATATCAGGATAGCCGAAACTGGCCCAACAGGGTTTTTCACTGTCTCAGATAATTACCATAACTCCTGACCAGACCCCAAATGACACCAACTAAAAAATCTCATGAAGCGGGAACACTTCAAAAGAAATCAGTACAACGCCAGTTTAGATTAACTGAAATTTTGGCCAAAAAAATTAAAATCTTGAATTTGGTATAGTTTTTTTGGGACAGTCTGTATAAAATATATATTTTGTTTAAATTATTAAGAGAATTAAAAATATTTCAATTAAAAATTTTTTAAAGGTATGAAATTTCACTCCTTTCGGAATGGACCCTTATAGTCCACTCCAATGAAATTCACTCTTTTGGCAATTCCAACCCTGGTACGTGCACAACATTTCAAATCTTAGAATTTTATCTAATAATACCTTTTTTTAGGTTTCATACAATCGCCATTGGCCACCAGGTCCAAAAAACTCATAAGCAATACTGCAATGAAGAGGACTTTAAGGCGGTCGATA
This sequence comes from Ophioderma brevispina, assembly GCA_023653785.1. Taxonomy (NCBI): domain Eukaryota; kingdom Metazoa; phylum Echinodermata; class Ophiuroidea; order Amphilepidida; family Ophiodermatidae; genus Ophioderma; species Ophioderma brevispina. The sequence goes on along the minus strand of JAMKCH010017628.1, from coordinate 7,671 downwards.
TTAACAAAAGACAATCATCAGTTTAGTTCTCTGATTCAAGTCATACACGTTACTCCAGCACAGGTGGTACATATTGTAATGGCCGCGCGACGCGCTGTTCAATGTTTTAATCGTCATAGGTCCGACTCTATACAGGTTCAAAGCTGTGAAAAAATAAACCCATAACTGCAGAGGACACATACAGCCTACTACACTTACACGACATACACTTGTATGACACATCACTGGCATATGGCTATACACAATGTGTGTAACATATAATATCAGCCTGCATGCTCACAAGTTTTCAGAATAAAATATAAAAAGAAACTCTATTCATATCATTTTTATTATAATTACATTTTAGCCACCTTTTTTCGGTACATTGCTACTGATAGGCAATGATAGGCCATCGAACAAACAAGTAACCAAATAAATAAACATCAGAATTCTCAAAACCTAAAAAAAAAGTTATAAAATCCGATTGTAAAGTTTTACATTTTGGGTTGTGTCGAGATTGGAGGGCAATATAGCTTAAATCCGTGTCAAGGCAGTTGTTTCATTAATTAGCCATAAATTAAAAAAATGGCAACTTGTGGGGAATTTTAGTAGGATTATTCAGTCCTCTATATTTGGTCAAATTAGCACTTACACCTTGAATTTAGGTTTAAACAGGTTCAGGAAGAAGGAAAGAAAGGGAGCACGCATTCAATTCATGATGCGTAGCACACAAAGTACAGTTGAAGAGACTGAACAGGCACAAAATAGTATAATTCTTGACTACTTGGGCGGAGATTACCACACCTCCCCCTGAGTTTCCTTCATTAAACATGAATCTGTAAATAATAGTCTTCTTTCTATTGGCATTAAAATAAGTACATACATCCCAATGTTCGGAGCCAGGTCAAATCTAAGTCCGGTGAAACTAATACCTGGTAATTTAAAACCCTAATTTTAAGCGCAATTTATTAAAACATCTATTTTTTTTCCGAATTTTGAAACTCTAAGGGGGCGGCGTCCGCCCCTGCCACCCCGGCCACCGTCCTGCCCTACTATCTTATCCAAACACATTGGTTCTCAAATATTATTTAGCCAGAGATGGATACACGTCTGGCGCTCACTGAATTCCGCAAGTCCCTTGTCCGCGTGCATCGTTTGTCCGCCGTCGTTGCTCCTACAGTGGGCAGACCAAGTATGATGTTCATTATCTTGGTGGCTGTTTTTACAACCCACAGGCAAGTGTTCTGATTTGCTTTCAGGTAGCCCCACTTCTGCAAGGAAAGCTTAGAATTGGCTGATTCCGGTTCTCAATCTGTTGAGACAAATCGCCATTCAGGTCATAGGAGTCAGCTCCAGGTGGAGAAATGCTCACCAGGTTCAATAGCAATAGATGTTACTTGGTCTTTCCACAAGTCGACTCTCTTTAACTCTTTAGAGACTGTTTCAATCAAAGGCTTGGATTTTGCTTTGAAGGAAACTCTCTCTAATTTTAAGGCGGCTAGCAAGCAGGTCTCTGTCCAGACATTGCTTCACATTAGATACTTGGCAGCTACACTGTTAAAAATAAACCTTAACCTCGTAAAAAAACAGGCCTTTGACTGGCAAGCTGGGTACTGCACTACATGCAGAACGTAAATACCTGCAGCCCCGTTAAAATACGAATCCCCTTGCAGGAAATGTAAAATAACGGCGTAAAATCTCAGCTTCAACCTTATTGTTGGTTTTTTTGACTTGTTTAAACAATATTAAGAAATTAAACGTTATTACCATCAATCTGACCAAATGTTTCACAGTTGTCCTCTATGGCACTCATACAAACGTTATTTACGTTACCTACGTGGTTGTAAAAAAAGGTTATATTTCAGGTAAACAATTTGAGAAAAAAATGCAATAAACAAAGGGAAACCTTGAAGAAAAAGAAAGAGTTAAACTAGTTATACCATTTTTGCCACGGGGGGGCCACTTGTATTCAAGGTGGATATGATGCGTGAACAAGGGACTTTCAAAATGCACAACCCTAAACACGTATTTCACCGACTAAAAAATAAGCTAAAACATACCCTAAACAAGTATTTTTATCTGTTTATTATACCCTTCAACAAGTACGCAGTGCATTGAATCGTAAATATGACCCTTTATTACTGCTTTTTTTTACTTCCCAAGTGTCCGTGACAATATTTTTGGATGATTTTGATCCCTGCTTAATGAGAATAACATACAATTTCAGGGTCAGTAAAAACATAATACCCTTTTTTCCATATTTTGCTGTTTTTTAAATGACACCCTAAACGATGTACGGCGGTACATCGCCTGTTGGAAAAAAATACAAACCCTTGGGGTAGTTTGTTGTGTCTTGGGTACTTTTTCCTTCATCATTGCTGATTTTTTATTATGTAATTTAATATGTAAATTTAGTAAGCTTGATAAGTTGGTGTAAGATTTAATTGTTCTATTTAACTCAATCAGCCATATACCCTCTGGTCCGAGATAATCTGAACTGACTCACCAACCTTCCTTGCAGGGTGGATCATATTGCCTGGATCAAGCAGATATCTCCCCTACCCTGGATAACCCTTGGCCGTGGTGAACCAAAAATTGTTGCACAATTTTTTGTGTTTTAAATTTCAATTTAGTCATTTGTGTGCGCTGATCAGAACTGCAATCACCTCGGCCATCTGTTGTTGCATCCATAGTAAATGATCACTAACTTGTTCTTGTGAAATTCTTGTAACATTTTATTCTTCTTTTGTTGAATACCATCAACTTGCTACCATGGGTGCTTTTTCATTTCCGTGGAAGCCGTGGTGGCAACACAAAAACGTAGGATTGCTACGAGGACGTGCAATCAAAAATCGTCCATGTGTCAAATCAGGGTAAACACAATCATAAAAGTAACTTAATTAAGGTACAAATAGTTAACAATCTTAACCAATGGAGTACCTTTGCGACCTGGAAATGCCAGTCTATCAGGCAAAAACAACAAATCTGGTGGCATGGTGTGATTTCCGTCATCATCAATCAGTTGGATATCTTTTTGCAATCACCGAATCTTGGCTGACTGGCGATAGCAAGATGATATAGGCCATTCCGATAATCCAGAATACTTTACCTAATTATAATCATAATCAACATGCTCACCGCCATCATAGAAGTGGCGGAGGTACAGCTATTCTCGTTAGATGGTCTACATGGTAAGGACTTAAATCCATGGAATATATGAATTCACAATATCATCACCTTCTACCTCTTATTCTAATCTACAAACTCAAGCCTGACAAGTCTGAATTGATTGTTCAAATTCGGTTTTTTCGTTTTTTAATGTTTTATAGCCCCCAATTATGTTTTTTTTTGTCCCCTTACTTTATTAGGTACTTAGAACCTTTTTTCGTTCTATCATTAATTAACTGTAACCAATAACGTAATTTTATCAGGGTGCTATATTTCACACGCCTTGCGTTCTATTGTATCCCTCATTCTCATTGAATCTAATGTTAGTTCATATATTATATTAAGTTTTTAATGAATTTATATGAAGAAAACCAGTTTGCCCCGCAGAAAGAAATGGTAGCGTCCATTGGTAGCTTCTGAGTTGTTTACTGTCGCGTGGCACCGCTTTCTTTTCTATCCAATGGGGCGTCTTTGTTTATATGATCATGAAATGAATGTGATCGGACTCGCATCAAGTGTTGTGGTTGACAATTCGGTACAGTGCGCAAATCTGACATGGGGTTGTATGGATTGTAACATTTTGCTCGTACAGTTTCAAATCTATGTAAACGGTTAGGGGTACCTTGGCACCTAATAAAACGGTAGGACCAGCCACTAAAATCAAGTATTTGGGCCTGAGATCGAGATTTGTGCAAATGTCAATGTCTAGTTCCAAGTGAAAAAATTGTGGTAATAAGTGCAAAGGTCCAGGGATGCTTTAAATGCAACCAAAAATAACACTTAGGAATTTACAATCCTTGATTGGTTCGTTGTCGTTGAATATGCAAAGCGATATCACCAGGCACGGGCATTTTAGTAGATTGATTGATTGACTCGTGTGAAAGAGGGGTCTCTCTTGGCATAAGATAAGAGTTTCACATGTTGTCAAGAAGATTTGCGCCATGTGGTTGGTTTTCTTGCAAGAATTTAATGGCATTTCTATATTTCCAGACCAGTTTGGTACGGGGGGAGGATTTGCAACTTTTACTGATATAGTTTTGGTGGGCTTATATTCCAATGGGAGGTGTGTGGTTTCAGGGGCGCTGGCCACCTGCCGTAACACAATATTAAATTTCTTGGAAGAATTTTTTCCCAATTTTAGTCGCTGTTGTTTTATGGGGGGATTTGCTGCGTGGTAAACGTATTGTTTGCGTTGCGACAATGAAAGCCTTGTGGCCATAGTAAATAGACAAAACTTCAGTGCCCAAAATCATGGACACTTGTAAGATTTTTGTTTTACCAATGTTTGACAATACAACGTCGATTTGTGCTAAGCATATTTCAGGAAAGTGTAATAACATTGCTGACGCGCTTTCTCGTTTTCAGGAGAGCGTTTCGGGCGCAGGCCGTCAGCACTTCCAAATGGCACCCCAGTTCAGACTTCTTTAGAAACTTTAGAGTACAAGCTTCAGCGCCTTTGAATGCTTCTTTAATTTAGCTCAGAGGCACTTGGGATTCTTACCATCGCCCAATTGCTCGTGAATTTATAAATTTTAGGGGTCAAGTGGGATTTGGGGCAGCTTTGGCCCGTTGTTACACGTGACTTGATTGCTTATATCTCCTTTTTGTCCATTGAGGGTTGGTGCTGCCTAAGCGATTCGATTCTCACATTCAGCTATTTCATTCGTTCACAAAATCAATGGGTGGTTTGATCCCACACAGTGGCGTCATCATAAAGAAGTTGAAAGAGGCTGCCAACGACTTTTTTATTCAACGACATAGGTCTTCTATTCCTGTCATGCACGCCCTCCTGCTCCTTTCAAATTCCACCCGTCCAGTTACATTCCCCTTATTACAGCGTCTTTGTCAATTTTGCCCTCAATTTGTCGGTCACTTTTGAAGTAGTGGCTGTTTTAAGCTTCAGTCTTTTAGCTTTTTTTTTTGTTTTTTAAGAGTAGGGGAGTTTGCTTGCACTAGCAGATTTGGTGACACCTCCCGTGTTATTGCTATTGCTGATGTTTCATTTGTCAATCAAGATCTTAAGTATTTGGTCATTCGATAAGAAAAATCAAAAACAGATTCAGATCAATCTGGGAGGTCAGTTTCACTATTCAATTAGTAGCTTACAAATTCTCTTTGTGTCCTCTCGTGCTATGAACAGAGTTTTTAGGATACGCCGCCAAAATTTGGCCTTTATTTGTGCATTTCAGGTGATCCCCTAACATGCTTTCAGTTTGGTTCTGTCTTGAAAACAGGGGATCAGGGCCCGAGGATTAAACCCTAGGAATTTTCTCCCCATAGTTCCGGCAATTGGCGCAGCCACGTCAGCCGCATTATGTGGAAATGACTGATGGGACAAGATCAAAAGTATGGGGAGGTGGAAAAATTTTTTTTGTTTTCCTTCTTTTTTGGGGCACTTTCCCCAACTCTATATCGACCAGAATTTTTGTCTATCTTGTTTAAATTAACCCCTTTAGCATTGTGTGATTCATTTTGCTAACAATGCTTTACTGGGTTTCTGCTGAAAGTTGTTGCAGTTATGTTTTGCACTTTGCTAATTGCCTTCATTCCATTAGGTTATTCAAATTCATTTTTGTTTTTAGTTTTTTTTTTTTTTTCATGCTAGTGCTCGCAAAATTAAGCTTACTCTGTTCATTTTAGTTTTTCAGAAGGGAAATCCTCTTTACAGGTCCTCTATCTGTATGAGATGATTTTCTTCTTTAGGTTATGCTAAAGGGGTCTCCTTAATTTCTCAGGTTTGATTAAACCCATTTTTATAAATTCTAAAATGTTCATTACATTTAACAGTCATGAAATCATATTATATTTTGCAGACTTTAATTTGTTACAGTAGTCATTTTAGGACAAATTTTTGGTTCTGTCCTTGCTTTTGCCATTATATTTTGCAGGTCCGACACGCCTGATTCATTGGCGCCAGAATCGTCCATAGAGTGGCAAATTCAATACACAGATGCGTGGCGGTGGCTCTGTTTCTGACAGGTGTACCCGGAGCAAGAGTGGCTGGTTTGAAAAATAGGGGATAGACTATTATTCAAGGCAGAGTATCCGACCACAGTCATTCTTCATTTAGGGACTTGGATATTTTTAGACCCAAGAAGTTGAGGTTCGTAAGCGGAGATATTGAAGAAAATCTTAAAGATATTAGGATTTGCTTCCCCACAACAAGGATCATTGGTTGATATCCTCCCACGTCTAAATTATGATGGAGAATGGAGGTCCAAATGCAGGTAAGAAGTGCACCATTCAATTGAACAACGAAAGCACACAGGCGTCTGCCGCGTGATGTAATGCTTGCATTTTTTAAAATTCTCATTTGTCATTCGGCGATAGTGACTTGTTCAGGGATGATGGCTTGCATCTTTCCTCGTCGGGCTGCGAGCTCTTTCGTGATCATTTGGCAAAGGCCCTTGTATTTTTCAATGCTAATCCGAATGAATTTTCATATCCCTCTAGCATTAGGTTGCTTCAGGTTTTTAAGTGGGGGGGGGCTTTAGGCAGTTTTGCATTGCTCCTTCACTTGGTTGGCGAAATTTGCTGAGTCCGTCCATTTTTTTCTAAACTATAATTTAAATTTTGTTTGTATTGCTAATGTCTTATCTAAATTAATTCCCTACTACCCTCTTAGTTAATTCACTCATTGATTTTTGTATTTTCTCAACAATCTGCTGTATACCATATATATTATTCATCATATTCCAAAGTTTCTCTTAATATAGGTATCTGAACTGATATTGAGTCTACAATTATACTGTTAAAGTTTAAATTGGGGTCTATGAAAAAGTGAACTTTTCATCAATATTGAATTACAAAGAGATTTTTTGCTAAGTTTTCAATTTGTACTCTTTGTGCAGCTTCCACAGATCAGCCTGTCTGGGTGAGCTGTTTGTGCTTTAATATTAGGGTTTAGTGTTGTGTAATAATTTTCTTATCGTGGGTTCTTCTCCACAGATGGGGCTTCTGGGAGGGGCTAAAAGTGTAGCCTCACTCGGGCTGTTAATTATGCAGCCTTCCACAGATCAGCCTGGTCTGGGACAGCTAATTGTGCATAATTAGTGAGGTTTTGTAATGTTTATGTTAATAAGTGATCCTATTCATTCATGCATGTTTTATAGGGGTAAGTAAATAAACCACCATTTGCCGATTGCCTGCACACGCATTTTTCTGGCTTGTTGTTTTTCTTTCTTCTGTTTGGGGGCAAATTAGTGTTATGCATTGTTGTTGAGAATGGAAATAAATATGAATGATTATGAATGAAGAATGAAACATACCATCTGTCCTTCTGCAGTTTAAATAGGAATCCATTGACAGATCGCAAAACTGCCTACTTCATTAGAAATACTTTAGCGCAGCCTAAAACTCACTATTTTGATATAATTGTTCCATACAATAAAGTTAATTTTAAAAACAAAACACAATAAACAAAACAAAAGATTGCTTTTGATACCACATAGGTGGGATGTATATATATATTCCATTCCACACTTTCTGTTGTCTTAACTATATTCCAAAGGGCTCCTAAGCTCA
>JAMKCH010017627.1:0-23352 GCA_023653785.1 Ophioderma brevispina | reverse complement strand
ATATAACAGAACAAATGACCTATAATAAAGGCCCCTTTTTGGAAATCATGCCCTGGGGTGCTTATTACAGACAATATGGTATAATGAAATAAATTGGACCACCTCCCTTTCAATGGCCTATTATGTATGGTATCAAATCCAAGACGCGTCGCTAAAATTATGTGCGTTGACTGCGTATGCACAGTTTTACTTGACCTAGTAACAAGGCATCCTAGTAACGTAATATGTTTGCGCGATTGGCCAATACAGCAGAGGTCAATTGTACTTTTGTCGCGTGCTACGCTCGGCGCCAAATTACTCGTGCGACTCTGTGTTTGTAGGGCGTTGCTTCTCAGATTTGATTCCAGACATAATAATATTCAATCAAAGTGTTGTTTTACCAACTCCATATGCAATGTTGGCTTTAGTGTTTTTTTTTATTATTTCAGTGTGCTTGTCACAGCTTTCTGAATGCGTCATCTCTTAACCCCCACCACCTTGTTTAAAATATCGCAACTTGCTAATTTTTAGAGTGACACCTTGATTTGTATTGTATTGTTTTTTTTCCACTAGCTCTATCCTGTGCAAAATTTCATCGTGGGCAATGAGGATTTTTTCCTCTAAAATTTAGTTTGCACAGCTGCACATTTGTCAATGGAGCAGAGATTAGGAAATAGTATACAAATATTGACTGCTCATGAGGGAGATGGTGAGAAATATTGCCCCGAGATGATCTTGAGACCGCGGGCCTACTATTTTCCCTCGACCGAAATCATGCATATATTTCAGAATTCTGCAACTTTTCCACATTCGCTAGTAGAGACCCGTTTGTTGCTTTCAAATACTGCTCAAATACTATAATTGCAAACTTTACTTGCTGCTTGCTTGTATTAGCGCCATCACCTTGTTGTAGAATTGTGAATAGATCGTCATCAGTTACAAGCTGAAATCAGGGTTTGCAGTTAAATTCATCAGTCTGAGCAGACAATTCCGACGGCCGCGATGTACACTTTGGAGTCAGTAGAGTCAGCCATGATTTTGTGTTGGATGAGTTCCACATACTGTATTTTTCTAAATAATGTGTATTGGTGTACGTATTAAAATTAATTATTCTGTGTAGGAGTGTATGGTAACTTTTGCCATGGGATAGTAGGTTTCCGGGGGTACTATCCCCACTGGGATAGTCGGTTTTTGTTTATTTCTTCAAGTAAAACAGGAAATGGTAGGAATAACCCATATCATGTGACTCCATTTTAACCAATCAGATGACAGAAATATATGCAAGAGGTGTATAAAGGGTGCTATAACATACAATTTAGTGACCTTTCCATATGCAGTCACTGCCAGCATTTCTCAGGCAAGATTGGGGTATGCACAGCGTGATGTGCGTTAACCCGGAAGCACAAATAAGTTCTTTACAAGCATCACACGATTTGTGATTGGTGGGGAGGTGTACGCCTATACCGCGATTTAATTTGCATAATACATTGCGTGTGTTCGGCTTGCTTGAGAAATTTTGACAGGAACCGTAGATTATCACCAAGGATTTTTTTCTGCTGATTTTTGTACAGGCAAAAAGGTCTTGCTTGCCCTACTTATATCAGGTGTCAGAATCATGTTGCTTCTGCATGAAATTGTTCAAAAAATAAATATGATTTGAATAGCTATGTTTAACCAATCAGTTGCCCTAGTAAGTGACCATTTATAGAATGCTCTTAATCCAAACCCTCACATCCTAATCCAAACCCTCAATCTAATAATCCAAACCCTCAATCTACTCCCAAACCCTCAAATCTAATCCAAACCCACAAATCTAATCCAAACTGCAGACAATGCTATATATTCTGTTTTTTTTTTGTGTTGTCTGCTTGCAGATCAGCACACTGGGATTGCTTTGGTTGTGTGTGGGTGGATCACATTATTAGCCAAATGTTAACCACAGACAAACATTACATTTTTGACCCTAAACATATGGCCCATTCCTTCCACATACTTGTGCACATTTTCATGGCACTTGGATGAAATGGTCCTTGGGTAGTGTCCCATATGTTGGTGACCGCACGTGACCTTTGTCCCCATTCACAAACCATGACGGCAGACGACACATGTTCGGTGACCGCTGTATTTTTTTATTACGTGTAGGATTTTCTTCTCCTTCCTTGATCTCCTACATCCATATCATCCCCATCAAGATGATGAAATGACAGCAGTGATGATCACATCATGATCATACAGATCACAATGATGGACAAGATGATAATGCGGATTTTCCTTTTTATTTTTAGGATATGAACCTTCTTAAATATCACATTGTGATCGGTCAGAGGCTGGAAACCAGTGAATTGCAAGATGGTCTTCATGTCAATTCCATGCTTGGACACAACTTTCAGCTCCGATTCCATTTGGATGAATATGAGGTAGGATGGTTACCTTAAAGGATGTCATTTTGGAATGTTTACTTCTTAAGTTTCATTTCATTTCATATTTATTCAGTACTTGCATATCCAAATACAGAAAATTACAGAGATATAAACATAAACATTAAGGTCACATGGGTTGCTTTATTGTAAATTTTCTTTTGAGATACAAATATGGTGTTATTGTAATCATCCCAATTTTGAATGGCTACCTATTTATTTCAATAATATTCTGTGCACATGAGGCTCTTTTTAAGGTTGAAATACTATATTGCCTTGCTAATATTAATAAACCATTTATGCACACAATTGTTAAAATATGCATACAATTTAGTTACATTGACCGTTAGAAATATGTTTCTAAACAAGTAACCAGGTGGTTTTCCTTTTTTGTAGAATAACCCTCACTTCCATGTGAACAACATCCCAATCGTGACTCCGGACATTCCTACAGATAAAGGTGTAGTGCATGGCTTAATGGACGTCCTAAATCCCATTCCAAATCGATGCGACTTCAACAGAACTTCTTACATTCCAGTGAGTAGGCCTAAAAAACGTTCAATACTTTAAAATCTTGAATTTATGAATAATAAGCATTTTAGAAAAAAAAATATTGGTAAAATTTTGTGCAAATATTGATCGCATTTGTCGATGAATCAATAGTTTATTTTCCTGCTGTAACCTCAATGAAGACAAAACCCGATATTAAAGGTATGATAAAAAGGTCTTGTTACAGAAGTACCCTTAATTTTTCTGGAATTGGAGATTTTGGCTTGTTATTATCCACCCATAAATTTTTAAAAATGTGTGATTAGTTTAAGTGTCTCACAATGGTTGATTTAGAGAATAAAGGTGTGATTGTTTTTAAATGCACTCTCTCTCTTTCACACAAAGAAATTGAAACTATTATTTTAAGTGGAAGAAGGCTGAATCTTATTGTTAAATACATTTAACTTGAAAGTGATTGTTTTAGCAAAGCAAAACCAGGATAGTCACAAGAATTGAACCAATTTGCCACCTGATATGGCTACAGCATAAAAAGGGAAATTATGCAGCCATCATTAAATTATGCAGCCATCATTAGCCACTCTGAACCTACTCATGACCTTTGTTGAATTGTTCATTTATTTTCAGAAAATAAATCCACTAAAAACTATATTTCACATGAACTTATGAAACTGAATATTTTAGAATGTGTGATTTGTAATACTGAAATCCAAAAACATATCTGTGATAAATCAGGCAGAGTCACATCTGAATAAAGTAGCATGTCCTGAGAATGATAAGCCAGAAAGAGTTTTGACCATTTTAAAACAAAAATTAACAAATAGTAATTTTGACCGGCGACTCTGGTCGGTTAGTTCTCAAAGGATTAAGTTAAAAATGGAAATTGGTGTTGGAGAATGTATATCATTTTAATTCAAGGCTGAAAGATTTGTTTTTGAAGAATTAAGTTACTGAATTTTGCAGTCAGTGTAGGCCTCTTTTTTAACACAGGATAATAAAGGATATTTTGATTTTTCTGAAAATTTCCCAAAACTTAATGATGGGATTTTATTTGAGCATGGGATTATACCTGGGTCAGTATGGTAATATGGATATTGGTATGGTATACATATGATTTTTCAAAGGTGTGCCATTCTTTGTATATATATTTTTTTACAGAGTCCCTGCTTAGCTTGCAATTTTGTGCCTGACTGTCCTGTCGGAAGTACGGCAATGGTAAGTGTATTTTGTTTATGCTTTTGCTGCTGCTCTTGTATGAAGCACTGGATGTGCCCCCCAAAAAATCATTTCAAATCAAATTTCATAAAGGATTGTTAATTACTTTATATTTTATTAAGTAAACTGTAGTCCATTTTAGTACTCCAGGTGGTGACAGCTGCGGAACACATATCAGCTAACGTTCTAAACAGGTTGTTTACTTCTCTTCACTGTAATGTAATCATCCCTTCAGCGCTTTACGTTTTAAAGATGGCTTGGTTATCTTTAGTACTGAACAGTAAATTTTACTGGTACAGTATTATTTTTGGAGGGCATAAAAAGAACCAGGAATGTGCATTTTTCATATTCCAAGGCAAAAATTTTCTTCATGTTACCTTTTTTTGGGACACCCTTTATCTTGACCACAGAAATACCGGGCGTATCAATAAAAACGCAACAAAACTTCTTCCCAATTTTTGTGGTAATTGTGTAAAATTATTCCAAAATTAACTAGTGCCATCTTAAAGCCACAAATCCCCTCTTTCCAATGATAGGTAATTTATTCCTGTACGGTCATGGATAACCGATAAATCATTGTTTTTGCACAATGGGACAAAGTCAGCTTGGGACTAAGTTTCAATACAAATCCCATTCACTTGCATGACTGAAGTGAGAAGAGAGGGAAAATTGAATAGGATTTGTGTTAGCATTACTTGAAACTTGGTCCCAAGCTCACTTTGTCCCATTGTGCAAAAGCAATGATTACTCGGTTACCCATGACCGCACATTAACAAATTACCTATCGTTGGAAAGAGGAGATATGTGGCTTTAAGATGGCATTAATTATTTTGATGTAATTTACACAATTACCACAAAAATTGGGGAGAAGTTGTTGCATTTTTATTGATACACCCTGTATAGTAGTACCCATTCTGGTTGCCATTTATTCCTCTGCATGGTCACGCATTTAAAGGTATTCACAAATGTACATGTTACTATACCCAGTCTGGGTCCTCCTTTTATTTCATTGGACAAGGACCAATATGTTGTAATACTTGAGATGATGAAAATCTGCTTGAAAAGTTTTTCCTTTTCTCTCAATTTCTATACATTGTTAGAATTTGAATTGCACCCTATACTCTGTAAACCTAGAAGTACAAGTAAATTAATCAATGCGATGCGTAGCATTATCACGCCTTACTACCAAATGCACTTAGGCGCAGTCTAAATCCATGAAATCACGCGCAATTTAAGACACCGCGCATGATGTACGAACAAAACAAATCTCTAATACAGATAAACAAAATACTGGTCGTGTAAGTCAACATACCAGGCATTCCTTGTAAGACCTGTATGGGAGTGTATTGATTACTTTGTACTTCTAGGTTTATGGAGTATAGTTGGATTAAATCACAGTGGCATATGGAAATAAGATTTAGTGGCCCCTGCACCCAATGTAACAATTCTCCATTAATTACTCTGAAGGGAATTGGGAACCATGATGTGGGAAGGGTTAATTCATCTCACATCCCTGCAACTCAAAAGTAGTACATAACCCGACTTGATAACTCACAACTTTGACTCCTCTACTTGCAAATTATCCTGTTTCAACTACAGCAGATGTATGTCAATTTGGGTTTGTTCACAGGACCAACCAAAGGAGAGCAACTGCCAATACACAGAAGAGTTATATGGCAGGATTTACCATAGGCAGGGCTGCACAGTACAGTGTGTTATGGTACAATATGTAAGTGGAAAGTCTCATTCTGATGAGTTAACAGTATTTGCCTCAGTTTTTTTTCTCTCTCCTCGCTCTTTCATCATATCATTACTTCTTTCCCTTTTTTCCGTTCCATTTCTCCTTTCCTCTTCTGTACACTTTTCTTTCTTCCCCTTTCTGATACTTTCCCCTTCTCCTCACTCTCTCCATCCTTCCTCATTTGCATTCTTGCCCTCCTTCATCTTCTTCCCCTTCTCTTCCTTCTTACCTTATCTTCGTTTCCCGGCCCGCCCAGGCCCAGCGCCCGGGCGAGCCAGGGCCAGCCAGGCCCAAGCTGCAGGGAGCGCCCAGGCGCGGGGGCAGGCGGACCCGCGACGGCGGGCCCGGGCCCCAGGGCGGCCGGGGCGGCGGCCCACCCCGACGGCCGGGCCCCGGGGCCGGGCAGCGACCAAGCCGCGCGGCCGCGCAGCCTGCACCTTCTGTCCATTTCCTGGCTCTCTGCTTCCCTCTTTCCCTCTTATTCTCCGCCCCTGTCTCTCCATTCCTTCACCTCTGTTCTGGCAGCTGCCCCTGGCCATGCTCGGCTGACGTTTTCTTTCGGCCGTCTCTCCTTTCGCTCTTAATCACTTGGCCATGTTGCCTGCCACTTAAAACTTCTCTCAGTTTTCTGGGATAATTCATTCAAAATGTTCCATTTCTCTGTTTGATCATCTTGTGTTTTCATTTTTTCAGTCCACAGTGCTGCAGTGGATTTTTGGCAATGATTGTGTGAAGGTAAGAAAAACATTGGAATTTTGGACATGATCTAGATTCATATGGGGACTGAAGCGGGATTGGTTAAAATGAGACGCAAGCAAAAATATAGGGAAGCAAAATAGAAAATCCATTGAACAGATTTGATAGTGCAGAAAAGTTTTGTAAACTTTACAATTGGAGTATGCTAGGAATGTGAGATTTCAATTATAGTGGTTTGATACTAGCAAGTTGATTACTGAGAACAACTCATTTTCAAAAGTGTCTGTAGTCTTTGCCAAAGATGCCTCAAAATTTTGTCCATCATCTGTGACAGGATGTCAGGAAAGGCGAAAAAAAAAAAAAAAACCCCTCGGCGAGGGTGGAGCGAGGCGTCTTAGGTAAATAGGCATAATTTTGTGCAAGCATAGTATCAATCAAAGTATTACTTGGCCTATGGGGAGCATGTACCTACGACTTAATTACTAATGCCACACATTATAGGTCAAAACGAACCCTTTCTATAACCACAATACCAATGCCCAACAGTAACATAAAACCAATGTCGCCCAACAATAGTATCACATTGGTTTGACATCAATGCATTCGAATGGCGCTCCAGTATGTATTGCCCAATATTGCCCAATCAAGTTCCCAGGAAAGTTACAAGAAGATTATCCTGGAAATTAAAGAGAAAATAAACCACACAAAATCCCCATGAGATGGCACAATACCACATCGTATACAGGGAGGGTAGGCAAATAAAAATAAACTGCAATGCCGTGATGAAATGGATAAGTATCCTACTTTGGCGTGAATGGATGGGATTTTGTTGCATTTCAGAAATACCTCAAATATTTGCTAAACTAGCAAGTTGCGCAGCAAAGCTCAGCTCGCTATAATATACCTAACTTAATGGCTTGGTTTAAAAACACTTGGGAATATTTCAACAATAATGGTATTTAATTCAAAATGGACTGCAATATTTGCAAAAATAATGTAAAAGAAAGAGCTCAGTTAGTTGTGACAGCATATTTTTAAAAGCGGGATGTCAATTATGCATGAAGTATGAGTGAGACCATGGGAGTATCCCAGTAATGCCCTTTCAGTTGCAGTGCGTTCGTGCTTGACATGCGCGCGCTGGAAGGAAAGTCGGTGGTACAGTTGTATACACCCGCATGTTACTTAATATTTGGGGCGGGACTGAGACACTACGCCTTTCATAGAGGATTTCTATCGGCCCAAGTACATACATATTATTCATTCCAATGACCAGTTACCAAATATTAAGGCCTTAGTCCCTTTTAGTAGCATGTCAATCGTTGCGTGCGTAAATCTGCCAGAGGTGAAAAATTGATTTTCTCATTGATAAAGAGTGCGCTATTATTTAGAGGGGAGATCAGTAAAAATATCAGCTAAAGTGATGATATTAAGTTTCAAGTTCATCTTTACAATGGTATATTTTTTTTTATGTTTAAAGGTATAACAAATATATAAAGAATAATAATTATAAAAACAACACCTGTTTGTAATGTGCAACTGAAAGCGTTCGTGGACGCGCCTGTTCAAAGTGTCAAAAAATAGCAGACCAGGAAATGGAAAGCACAATTTTCAAACTGCGATCTCGAAATCATTCCCTCCGTCAAAAGTAAACAATTAACCCCCATTAGAAAGTGTAAGAGTCCCACTTTCTGATCATGTGCGACAATTACCCGGATGTGCTTGCTTCCATTTTTATTTACTTAGAGTAGAACTGTGAGTGAGATTTTGAATATGGCGCTACATCGGCAAAATTGGGAAAATGGTGGGGAAAAAAATAAAAAAAGTAAAATTTTATATTTTCCCCCCCCAAATCTTTGAAGATTTGGGAACAAAAAGTTTCCACATATCCAATTCCATAAATGCTATGATGCATCACGCCGAATTTGATTTCTACTCATATTTATTTTGAGAAACGAGGTACAGAGCCAGCGCTATGCCTGAAAGCCTACAAAAAAACCCTGTGGGTACCAAGGTGAATAGCAAGAACCTGTGGTGACCTAACGAGTCAATCACGCGCACTGCTGTGTGAAAGCTTTCGGCTGGAACAAGAGAAGAATAAATAACCTGATCATTGAGTAGGATGTACCAGGTTCATATTATTTATTTATATGGAATTGTAAATGTCATATTTAACGTCCTCGCACAATGAAATGCTTAAAATGCCAAAATTAGATCAACGGGAGTAAGTTTGGAGTTTGTAATCGTTTGTGTGAAACGGCCAGGCGTACGCATGTTCCCTTGTATGGTTTCTGCATGCGCAGTCGATGTCAATTGGTGCATTTATTGAACTAACTCCTCCAATCATAATACTTTTTGATGATGATCAGTAAATAATTAATAGCGGTAGATTGTTGCTGAATTTGGTACTTGGTCATGATAGATCAAAAAATATATATATATAATTTCCAAATTAAGCCAAACCACATGTTGAATAAAATTAGCCAGTATTTTAAATAGTTATCTCCCAGGGTTCTATATCAGGTCACAACAAAATAGATTTTCTTTGGTTTTGTTCTTTTGCTTCTTCTGTTTTTTTTCTGTGGTTTCTTTTTCATCTTTCATTTATTCTTTTTCTTCATTCTTTTGCTCTTTTTCCTATTTTTTTTCTTCCTTTTCTTGTTTTTCATCTTTTTCAATGTTTTTGCTTTCCTTTCACTTCTTTTTTGTCGTTTTCTTCATTCTTTACTTTCCTTTTCTTTCTTCTATATAATCTTGATGGTCGTTTGGATTTGGATGACTTTTCTGTTACTGTTCCGTAGTAAGTTCAATAAAAATGCAAGGAAATTCACTAGTGTTAGCATCTACATGATTTACATGTAATTTAATGAGCCTTTTCCTACAGGCAGGTTACTTAATTAATAGCATTCTCATTTGCATATTTGTAAAAACACTCAGTGGTTACACCCGACCGGAAATTATGTTAGTGTTTACAGATAGTGTTTTGATTTAAAACTGCCTTAAACATAAATTAGTCACACATATTTAGCCTCTTTAACACTTGCGATATAAGGAGGCAAGTCCTTACAGCAGTTTACCTACGTAATTAATATGCCATTCATTGAATATTTGTAATTCATTAGTTGGTTGGTTACCACTTGAAATGGTAGGTTTAGATCATAGATAGTGTTTTCCTTTAAAATTGCCTTAATTGCAATAAATAGTCAATACTTAGCCTCTATAACATGTTTACGCATATTAAGAGGCATTTCCCTTCAGACGGTTTGTATTTAAGGTCATTCATATGCATCTACTTGCCATATTTATCACTTGTGTTCAGTGGTGACCACTTGAATGGTTAGATCTTATATAGTGTCTTATTAAATGGCATTAAAATTAAATACAAGAAACAGTCATCATTTAGCCTTTTATACCATTTATTAATATTTAATTAGGCATTTTCCCCATAGGAAAAACATTTAAGGCATATTAATTATCATCTCATTTGAATATTTTAACTTGCATTTAAGTGGGTAAACACCTGAAGGTAGTCCCTTATCATTAATATATTGCATAAAATAAACTTTTTTTTAAAGTGAAAAAATGATTCAGGACTTTAATCTGTAGTTTTTTTATGAATATTAATGAGCTGGACTTGGTCAGTTTTCTTAAACAATAGCACGGTCCATTGGGGGATGAATTTGAACAAAGACCATATTTGTCGTACAAACTTTTTGAAGAACAACCTTGTTTTGAAATGGGGACTTTTTTTATGGGTAGATGTTTGTCTAGAACAAGTTAAAGGGGGATATGTGGAAAATAATTCCAATTTCGGCTGTATTTTAGCTCTTTAGACAACCTACAAATATGCAAATTGCAATTTTTTCAATTTGGCCGATTTTCGGCAGAAAATTAGCAAAATTTAGCATTTTAAAATACTTATATCTGCCGGAAACCGCTTGGGCCAATTTGATGATCTTGGCGTCATTTTACTCAGGATGCAGAGATAATTAATTTGCTGCAAGATGAAGTTACCTGGAACTTCAAATTTCATTGACAAGCCTACTTTAGCCCTACCACCATCCTTACCATTGCATTGTTGAATAGTAAGCCTTTTGGAGTTCCAACTGCCTTCATGTCCGACTTCCTAAGCAGGGTGAATTTAAGAGCCACTTCCAGGCGCGTGCTACCTGTACAAATGAAATGACGTCCTATGATGGGTAGGTGCAGAGCTTCTTGTTCACGAGATGGTAAAGAACCATTGTAAGCGGTTTGCCAGAAAAATTTTACAAATGTGGGTATGGTATCAGTTGCTTCTTAGCATGCTCACCCTCAGCTCAAAAATTAAAGCTGTTCGCTACATTGGTCGATGCTCTGACCTGGCCCAGTGCACTTTCCAACCTCTCTGAAATGGTGAAGAGTACACGCATTATTGTTACTGGACCTTTGACATCCCCCGGCTGCTGCAATGTCTGCAAACTCTGAACGGTTATTGGCAGGTAGTAGTGCCTATTAGGGGTTTTAAATCCAAATAACTTGTATTTGCTTCCTTTGTAGATGCCCCTGGGAGGCTGGGGGTTGACCCCATGTAAAAGGCACGGGTACATGCACGAAGGATGGTGTGAATGGGACTGGTGAATGCCCATGGTCAAGATTGGGTTCAAGGACCGGCCTAGTGTGAGCAGTGTGAAGAAGGGAAATATGGGCCAAGCTGTGATCAAGAGAACCGGTAAGGTCAGAGTATTCGGGTCTCAGCAGGTAGTGTAGCCATCTTCAAACTGTGTTCTTCAAATTCCCAGTGAAAAAATGATGCTTGTTCAAGTGTGAAAGCTCATAATGGTGCAGTATAGGTGTCCTAACATAACCTACAAGTGATAAGACCAAAAGTAAAAGCTAACAAGGACAAAATTGGATATTTTAGTCATTACTGTCCTTACAGACACTTACTACAACATGTAATTGAATGAATACATATCTTTGAACACCCACTGTCTCTGCTTTTTTTTCTGTCCATTTTTTCAGCTGGAAAAATACCGTATGATAATTCTATTCTAAACAGACTTAGAGACACTATATTTTTATTTGAAAAATATTTTTGAAATTTGCGGAATAGCTTCAAAGTGAGGATAAGTCTGTATAATTCTCATAAGTTACCTTTTACAGCTGTATAATTGACAGAAAGGAAAGAAACGGCAGTGTTCCAAGATACGATTCTTCCATTGCAATTACGTGTTGTAGTAAGGTCCGTTTCGGACAGTAATGACTAAATCCTCCGATTCTGTCCCTTATTAGGTTGCTTCTGGTCCTTATCATTTGGCGGGTATGTTAGAATATCTGTACTTGTTTACATACATGCAAAATCTGATTTTTGATGATTTTTATCGATTTGCTGATTTAGCAATCGCTGATAGTGTCTTTAATTGCTCACTTTTAAGCTATTCCCCTGCATTTTATAATATTTTTGGACTAATTCGGGTGAATCACTGATAGTGTTCTTTAATTGCAATGTGTAAGGCTAATAGAAATGAATGAAATGCAGCCCTCCTCATTACCAATCCACAGTTGTAGGTTAGAGAAATAGAGGTTCTATCACTAAGCAACATTTTCCACTGAATTAGAAGAACCGGACTACTGGCCAAGAGGTTGTTTACTATGATATTAGACATTATAAATGGAATTGAGTGAGATTCCCCAGCTCAAACATTCCAGTCCGCTTTTGTTGTTGGAAAACATCCAGTGAAAATTTCATGGAGTGGGGGTATAACGAAGTGGGCCTGGGTTTCAATTGCTAATTTCATTTTTGGTTTGTTCCCCAACCAGAGTGCCATGTGGCCATGTCTGTGTAGGATGGTAAATGGAAGGTGACGGAAGGTGCCATGCGATCGAGGCTGGACAGGGAACATTGTAAACCGCAGTAAGTAGAATATGATGTGATGCGATGCATTGGATCTTGCACCCCCGGGTTCACAATCTGGATCATCCCATCCATGTGGCAGGGGGGTCCAGGGTGGTGCTTAAGGTTCTCAGGCATGGACCAGGGGGGGGGGTCCTTAGGGCAAAATATATGCATTTCGACAAATTTCACAATTATTTGTTTTTTTGACCCATTCGGGCAATTGGAAGAATATATTTTTTTAGACCCGCGGGGTTGCACGCTCTCCCTCCGCACACCCACCGGAGACTTGCATGCAAATTGCGATGTGGGGGGGGAAAGAACAATGTGAACACAAAACAGCATGCGGAATAAAAATTAGACGGTAAGAATTAAAAAAGGCAGTTTCCTGTAATGAACTAATAAACAAGATTACAGTACAGCAATAATGAATGTGAATTTCTTTGCATAGATGCGTTAGTTTATGAGTCTAAGGTGGGGATAACAAATTGACGGTAGATGATGTTGCATGTGTTTAAACATGGGTTTCCCTCTGCAGATTTCTGGAAGGCACTTCACTTAATCTTCCACAAAGGGAGCATGCATTTCAAATGTAGTTAACCAGTGGGCTGTTCCAATTGAAATGAATACTCCTTCCGTGGAAGACTTGTGGCAGTTAATATTCAACTTCTTAATGGCATGGGTCCAACCTCTTTCTTAGAGTTCTTTCACAGAAGTCTTGTAAATCACAATAGATTTTTGCATTGGCATGCAAGAACCAATTCTTTCTTCAATTCTGTTTTTGTTACCTTTCCTAGACTATGGGAAAGTATTCCTGTTGATATTCGAACTGCTAATTTTTTTATTTCAGTTCAACTTGTTGTGTAAGAAACATTTTCTTGTGAACTAAGTTTTCACTTTGTTTAATATTTTACATGTTCATGCTATGCTAATTTGTGTTTTGTTTTGTTTGTACGGCTATTTATTTGCATGCTAATTTTGTTTCATTATGGAAGGAAATCCACATCATTGTGGTTTGGGCTTTATAGCCCATTTTTCTTTCTGAGTTTTAGTGAGGCTTTATACTTTTTACTTGTAACTCAATCAATAAATAAATAGTATTATTATAACAAAGGAGAAGGGTATATTTGTATTTAGTTACCCATTGGGCCATTCCATTTGAATTGTGGGCCACAGTCAAGCTGGGAAGACTATTGCTTTGTCATGCCATCTGGATGATAGATGGATGATGAATGCATACTGTGGCTCCGCAAGTAAAAATAAACATTCATCCTCGGTCAGGTCAGGTCAATATTTTCTTGAGGACCTGCTACTGGGGGTATCCTTGTAACCAGTATACCTGCCCCAGGGCAGGGGTTGTCAGTGGAAACCGCCACCCCCCATCGGGTTTAGAAATCCGATGAGGATGGTAGCTGGTTACCTTGGAGATTAAAAAGAAGTTTGCCTAAGGGGTCGCCTCTGGAGAGCTAATGGCCGCCATCCATCAATTGATGTCAGGAAGCATACAGTCCATTATCTTTGCTCCAATAAATCCTCCCAAAGCATATTGCGTAAGTGTGCTGTGAATGTGAGGTCAAGCCGGTCACCCCCGTTAGGGTGGACAACCAAATTTTAAAACTTTGGTTTACAACTAGCTACCTCTTCGCTGCACCATGACACAATGACCAATTTTTCATGACACTTGCTGTACACAGACCGAATCTGTGTCAGTGGGATATTAACCCTCTGACACAGACGATAGGTAATGCATTGGCGTTTAAAGCAGTTACATACAAAATTACATACCTGCATTTTATCTGGTTGATGGACCTATTTCCCCCCCTTTTTTTCAAAGTAGTGTCATTATTACCAATCACATAGACACAATTGTTTACCTTCCAAAACCCACGAAATTCAAAAATTGAAAGCTCGTATTGAAAAAAAAAATAAAAAAACTGGTTCGTTTCACTACACAAGAGTCTGAATGTTTTTTAAAACAACGCTTTCACAACAAATGACCCGAGGTCATTTTACCATTCCCTGCTATTTGGAAATTATTAACGCCACTGAACACTTCATCAAATTGTGAAATATGGAAGGTGGTTCTACCATCAGAACAGGCCCGTGAATTGCAAATGGTTAATACGGCCATTCATATTATTATTATTTTTCAATTTAAAAATGTTTTTTTTTTTTTTTTTTTTAAGAATGATTTTTTTTCTTCGTAGAGTTTGATGAAGCAGCCATTTCGTTAGAGCCATTGATTTACACGATGTTCACTGGTCTTGCGGAGTCCCGATAGCCTTGGAAATATCCTCGCGAAACTGGTAATGTGCGAAGTGCTATCCGGTTTGGGTAACGAACATTATGATTTCGGGATATTGTCAATCAAATGTAAAACTGATTAGTCTCCCTTGTGTCAAAATGAGTTTGATTTGACATGACCTTATACTATTGAATTATTTAACACGTGAATTTGACAACAGCGGCCGGGTGGACATATTTTGGAAAATCATCGAATTTTTGCCGTTTATGGAGATTTACATCAACAATGGTATGTGTAATTAGTTTCATGAAACTGTAACCATCATTTGGGGGGCATAATAACATGAATAACGAATTTGTAAAGTTTTTTAAGAGACACGATAAAATTTGTAAATAGTGCAAAAGTACACACTCGTTTAAACGCAATGCAATTACCTCTGTCTGTGGTAGAGGATTAACACTCTTACCACAGATTCGATCTGTGTACTTGGTCTGTGGGTAGTAGTGGGCACAAGTCATGATGAAATGTGCTAGCAGTACCTCATTTTCATATTTTTGCTATTAGCTAATAATGTAAAAAGGCAGCCTTTGTTAGAGATCTTGACCAAATTTCATGAAACCTGGTGTGTTAGTGGAGACACAACTAGAGAGGTATTACTTGTGTGTGTTTTTACAAATAACTAATAATACCGACCTCTTTGCATATTTGTTTCTGATTTGCCCTATAATAAAAGGAGTCAATGAACCATAACATTGTCTAAAAGATTGCTTTGAAAAGGAAAATATTTATGAAAAGATTTAAGAAGGCATGAGGGTGCCTTGACCTCTCCAATATTACATACAAAACTAAACTTATGTACAAAACCAAAACTTTATAAAATAATTTGGTTTTTCATTTTTCTCTGTTCAGCATATACACAGCCAAGTGTAGATCGCAGAATGTGGATGCAAAGCTTAGTAGTGGTCTACAAAACTAATTTTGTGCTCTTAGTGTAGTGTGTAATTTGACTTAAGAACATTGAGAACAACAAAAGAATAAAAGCACACAGTTATTTCATATGGTAAATGCAAATTTTTTATAGAATGATTTCGCAAGAATAGAGCCACTGACTGTCATTTTCAAGCCATTACATTTTGCAATTTATTAAATCAGAAATTCTTGATAGTGAAAAAAATGTATACACAAAAAATTGGTTTCCTGTCACTTTAATGAACAAATTTGCAGTTACTGTACTCAAACATTGTTGTAGAATTTGAAGATTTGATATTAAAGTTGAACGAGAGAGTTCAAGTCATCCATATTTTTCCTTAATATTTATTGATTTCATGTAGATTTAGACACATAATTATCCCTATACATGGGGGGAATGTTTATTGAGGGCTGGAGAAATAACTTAAAATGAAAACAAAAGGTGATTTGTATTTGCTTATATTTCAATAGAAAACATAGGCTCAATTTCGTATTTGCTCCTATACGAAATTAGAAATTTCACAATTTTTGTACCAAAGAAACAGTTCTCAGCTTAATCATTTCAGAGATGGATATTTTTAATACAAAGCTTTACACCAGTGCAAAAATCAGAATTTTCACATTTTTTAGGGACACCTGTTATTTGAAATCTCTCGTTGCACCTTTAAACATGGTTAAATAAGATTTGAAATTAACATGATCACATAAGATTTGAAATTAAATGTGGTTACAGATGATGAAGTCAAATATGATTACATAAGAATTGAAATTAACATGATTACATAAGAATTGAAATTAACATGATTACCTAAGAATTGAAATTAAACAGATCACATAATATTTTAAATTAAAAATGGTTACAGAAGATGAAATTAAATCATGTTACATAACATTTGAAATTAACCTGGTTACATAAGATTTAAAATTAAACATGGTTACATAAGAATTGAAATTAACCTGGTTACATAAGATTTAAAATTAAACCTGGTAACGTAAGATTTGAAATTAACCTGGTTACATAAGATTTTAAATTAAACATGTTTACACATAACATAACATTTACAGCTGTGTGGATGGAAGGTGTGTCTGTTACAGTGGCTATACGGGGGATGGATTAGCATGTGCAGGTAAGCCATCACAAGTATTACGATGCACATTAAGTTCAGTATTAATGTCTTACTGGGTATTGCTTTTACATGTGGGTTATATTTGTGTATTGTATAAATTTTTGATGTATTATGTTTGACCCCTGGGCACTCCAGAAAAACAGTGTTTGCAATGAGGTTACCCCAGCCAAAAGAAGAACTAATAAAGAAATAAATACTGTTTTGCAGATGTGTAGTAGAACATTTTGTAACTAGTAAGTTGTCATATTTTTATTTCCATTATAAAAACACAAAATACAATTTAAAAGCAAGTCAAAATGTGTGATAAAGATGTGTGGATGCATCGGGTGCAGAGTTATTTCTTCCCGATGACCCACTCAAATTTCAAATGAATGCATCACACAGCTGTTTGAAAGACTCATTTATTATGACAAAACAAAAATATCAAGGGCGACACAGTTTTGACAACTGATTTGGATTATTTATTCCACTAAATACATCCTGTGTGAATTAAACAAAATTTCATAGTGGGCAAATATGATTTTTTTTCATAAAATATAGTTTAACATGTTTCTTTGGAAGATGGGCATATAGAGGGCGCTATAACATAGAAATCATGACTTTTGTAGGCCTATATGTCAAGATTTCCGCAATGGAATTTTCAGATTTTGGATAGGTAATAGCTGTTGCATGTCCCATCTTATAACAGTTGAATTAGGCCTACACATCATGTAAAAGAGAAAGAAATGCACAGAAGTTTAATGGAACAGGTGGAAATATTAAAGCTGCTTTTTGCCGTGTTGGCGGTAGAAACATGTTAAAGAATGGGGAGTTGTTGAGTAGCTAAATTATGGGAAACGTCTATATAGAAAGAGCCTGATTGGGGAGTTAGGTTGCATGACATGCAATCTGACGTCCCAAGGGCCTTTTGCACCTATAAAATTATCTAAAGCCAGTCGTGCTAATGATAGCCATTATATGGAAACTGATTGAATTGTTTATCATTTGCTCTTCAGAATTTGATGTGTGTGACACAAAACCGTGTTCTACTGTGGCCCGCTGCGAATCACATGGTCAGGGACGTTACAGCTGCCAGTGTGACATTGGCTATGAGGGAGATGGTTTCATATGTAGGGGTAATTATAATCAAAGATAATAAGCATCAATCATTTTTTAAAATGGTTGATTGATCAATTTATTGGAAAATATTTGTCTTTCAACTTATTTCTTAATTGCTAGGTATCTTTTCTTCATATACATTTTTTATTCTCTGTACTTGGGGTTTGATGGTAAAGAGAAAATATACAAAATACAACACTAAATACCCACAACTAGTCCTGGATACAAAATACAGCAAATAGAGTTATAAAAACAACACACACAAACATTCAACATATCCCACAAAACAGACAAGATGACGACTACATGAAAAATGTTTAAACATATAGTTAGAGACCATCCCAAAAGTAGGTGTAATTTTTGTTAAGCAGATAAGGATTTGGAGGGGTCTCTATAAATTCAGATTTGTGTTTTGTTTGTTGTTTGCTGGTAATCTATTCAGTTTTCTTGTGATATTTCTTGCAGAGGTTAACCCTTGTGATATAGGCCAATCTGGTTGTCACAGGTATGCTGACTGCTATCATACTGGACCAGCTTTGGTAAGTCTACACTGAAGTGTAGTGAGAAAGGGAAAACGTAACAAAACCCATGGTAAAAGGAAGTATGATGCCAGGAACCTAATGTAAGATGCAACATTTTACAAAAAAAAAAAAAAATCAAAGTAACTGCCTATTCTACCTCTATTGTTACAATCTAATCCTATTCTCCAATACACATTTATGCTCTTTTCAGGGTTTGCCAGTTTCTTCTACAGGTGTAAAAAATGAAGGGAAAAACAATTTTTTTTTCATTAAGAAACTTGCTTTGAATTTGTAAATTCATTTTCTGGGAAAAGATTTGAACATGTTGTCTGTAAGGTCTTTCAAGTAGCCTTGATGATTTGAAGTGCAAAGCAGATGAATATATATAGAGTAATTTAGTTTGATGTTCATTATACATTTCTTTATTTCCAGTTTCTTCCAATTTCAAACCCCTTTTTTCCAGTTTCATCCATTCTTCCAGGGAAGAAATAGGTTTCTTCCAGAAGTTTCCAAACGTGCTTTATTACTTGAATTTAGCAGTTGACAGCTTTTCTGTGTTATTTCTCTCAGAGTGTGTGTGTATGCATACCGGGTTATGAGGGTGATGGTAGGATCCACTGTCGATCTATCAACCCATGCCTCACGGATAATGGCGGGTGTGATATCAGGGCTATATGCAACCATACAGGGCCCAATGAAAGAGAATGCCGGTGTTTTGAAGGTCATGTAGGTGACGGATTTATTTGTACTGGCAATCTATTGGAGGTGAGTTTTGTGAATTGTAAATGTCCATACATTTTTTTTCACATTTTTTGATTCACTTTATACACCTGTCAGTTGTATGACGCACTATGCGACCCCCGGGAATGGTGCGTCATTTGTCCAATGTGAGTCGAATTTACCTATGCCATGACGCACCCCTGTGTCTCAAATATGACGCACCTTTGCTTACAATGAGGGTACTTCAAATACCTTTGTGACGCACCATTTCTTGATAATGACGAACCATTTAACTGTCCTAATGACGCACGTCTGTCGTGACGAACTGCATGAACTGAGTGAAATTGTCCGAATGATCCGGCGGCGCGGCAGAATTTGGCCAGCCGCTCAACTCGTTTCTAGTTTGTGCTGCTTGATTAAAAAGCAATCTTGATAGCCAGTCTAGCAGATGCTATCGGCAACAGTGAAATAAATTCCCTGTGCTTTATAATACTACTGACGGAAAACCACACGTTGCCACATTGGAACTCAGCAAAATATTTAAATCGTCCGCCATTTCGTTGACATCATTTTCCTGATGCCGATGGACAAATTGACGGAGGTCGTCCTAGTTGCATCTGCATTCTTTAGGAATTCCCTGACATGACACTGCCGTCATGTAATGAACCGGGGCAATGAATATTTAAAGAGACACTGGCACATTTGAAAAATAGTGCGCCCTCAAGATTTTTCAAAATCGATATTTTTGCATGGTTGTAAAGCTTTTATATACAAAAGCCCTCACCCGAAATGATTAAGACCAAATCAGCTTCCTTATGGGTAAACGGAACGATTTTGTAATTTAACGTCGCCGGCGACGCGAAATTCAGCAGACGACGAAAATGACGTTTAAGGGGGGAATCTAGTTCAAAGTCTTGTGATGTAAGATTTGCAGTGGTCTTAATTTTGTTACATTACTACATGTTTTAGCTTTATTTCCCTTTTTATTTGGTGAAAATCGGACATTCCGTTCCCATTTTATGATCAATTAAAATCAATTGCGTCTCCCGAACAAACATAATTTCTTATGTTTTTTAATGTTTTTCAAGCAGCTATATTTATTATACATTTTATTCTTTTTCACCCTGCAATATTTAAGACAATGACAAAATAAATTAATTTCTTGCCTACAACAGTGATTATTTATAGAAATTTTATATTCATAATTTACTATAATTCATGCAATTACTAAATTTGAAGTTTAAAGGACAAAATGTTATTAATTAGCATAATTAAAATTAAGTGTTTCTAGATCATTAACAGGCCATAACTTTTTTCGCTTGTAAAAAAGTTGCTCCGGAAAAAAACTCGGGTTCTAGTAGAGCTTTTGACTTCAAATTTGGACCAATAGTAATTCATGATATGTATTACAACCTAATGGGCCATTTTGTGGAATTTCTCTTTAGTTTTTATTTTATGGGGGGTCAAAGGTCTCACCAGCAATGAACATTTTAAAAATCATGGCTCCAGTTGCTATGGCAACCCGAAAATCAAATTACAAAAAATCTCTTCATTGGGTTGCTCCTACTTGTCATACTAACACATGTTTTAAGTCTACTATTACTGAGTATTGCAGTTATGAAAAAATGAGGACCACTTTTGTATTTTCGCTGAGCCCAAATTAAAGTTTTGTTGAACTTTGACCTCGTGTAACGGCAATTTAATGAAACTTGAACTTTGTAAATTGATTCATTTTTGGACCGGCTTACTTATTCTGAATTATTTCATATATGACTTCCAATATCAATCATGAACTACATGTGCTAGAGGCATATTGTTAATAGACACTAATTTTGAACTAGATTCTTCCCCGGTTAACACAAGACAAGCACGCCATATGCAGTTTCCCACGTATGATCAAAATGTGTGCACCGGTCTATAACCTTTGTGGTTTTTTTTTTTTTTAAACAAAATATCTTATGTAATATACACATTGGTTGATTAAAGTTATGGAAAACTAAACTTAGCCTACAAATGACTGGCTATCTTAATCCTCATATCAATGTCCCTATTCTGTTTTGGGGTTAGTTTTTTATGTGTAAATATATCTCTATTCTACCAATGGGTCTAGACTATCATTTGAGAGCAAATGAAGAAATTTCATATTTTGTGAAAATGTGCAGTGCCCGGGACCTTTAAGTGCCTACAATTTAGTTCTTTTGCCAATCATACTCGGCATTGCTACAAGTGCTATATCATATAATAATTATGTTAAAAATACAATAGGGACAAGGCAAGGGCGTGGTGGCGAAACATTTATTTTACGAGTGTTAACGGAAGAAACCCGTGTAGAATGTAGAATTTTAAAATGTTAGAAAATCGAACTCCATTGGGAACTCCCCTCTGCCAATAATCATGTCGAAATTTGTAAATGAGCTTAACTACACGGCTTAATTATTAAATAAAACCCTCCGCAGTCTCCTCAAAACTGCCACATCGTGTCAGTATAACCCTCTGGATTATTGTGTTTCAAGTTCCTGTGTTGTTCTCCGAAGTTTTGTAGACATAACCCGAACTCCACTCTCTATTTCAAAACTTTTGATCTTATTTTCGGATTTCTCCATCTCAGTCTCGGCTGGCATTTTTCTTCGAGTGATGACCTAATTATAAATTCATGGACCTTTCACCAGCTGCGTTCCCATTCATGTCATACCATGTCAACATTGATGTAACTTTCCATGCACATGGAATACAGCCCTTCCGTACCGGGCATTTCGTATTTGCATGACCTGGCGGTAAAAACTCGAGTTGTGAAATACTTGATCGGCTGCGAAATATCGCCCAAATATAATTTTAATGACTCGTATCTTTCAAATCCATGATTAATCTCATTTGCGTAGCTTGTAGGCCTTTGCTAAGGAATGCGTTTATTTTCAATTTATTTGATGTTTTTTTATTATTCATGGAACATGGCCCAGGTCCACACCAAAGGTTTGGATTTTTGTTGCATTTCTCATTGCACGTGGGTAGTCCCTGGGCATGACCCGGGGCGTGGCTTAGATAATAATTGTTGAGATTGAGAACTTATTTTGCACTGGAAGCGCCAGGCATCTCATCGTGATGAATTCAAAAACTGAGCATGAATTCACGTCTTTCTATGTGAAAACGAAACGGAAAAAATATGGCAAAATCCATATTCCTATCCATTGGTTGCATAACAATCGCAGTATATTTTCCGAAACAAATATCACAAGATAATTTTATTTTCCTAATCGGCAGTGGATGGTTTAAGACAATGAGTCAGGTAACGGGTTTTCATACTTTCTATTTAAAGGATTTAATTACGTCAGGATTAAATTACGTCACACAGGGGATCCCTGTCATTACCATCATTATACGGAATATGGGGAGATCTCATTCTATTACTTCTACCCGTATTATTTCTTCGTCGTAACAATCGTAAAACAGTAATAACGACGACGACAAATAGCCTGGAAACAGCTTGTGAGAGTGTTCCCCTTGTTAATATTTCTTCCTTATCAGAAGTTTTTTTTTTTTTTTTTTTTCAGCTGATTATTTAAAAATTTGTAAACCGCTCCCGCCAGGGGGATTTAGCGGTTCGAGAACCGCGACGTGTATTTTTTTTATTATTCATGGAACATGGCAGGTCCACACCAAAAGTTTGGATTTTTGTTGCATTTCTCATTGCACGTGGGTAGTCCCTGGGCATGTGAAAATGAAACGGAAAAAATATGGGAAAATCCATATTCCTATCCATTGCTTGCATAACAATCGCAGTATATTTTCCGAAACAAATATCACAAGGTAATTTTATTTTCCTAATCGACAGTTGATGGTTTAAGACAATGAGTCGGGCAACGGGTTTTCATACTTTCTATTTAAAGGATTTAATTACGTCAGGATTAAATTACGTCACACAGGGGATCCCTGTCATTACCATCATTATACGGAATAGGGGAGATCTCATTCTATTACTTCTACCCGTATTATTTCTTCGTCGTAACAATCGTAAAACAGTAATAACGACGACGACAAATAGCCTGGAAACAGCTTGTGAGAGTGTTCCCCTTGTTAATATTTCTTCCTTATCAGAAGTAGAGCTCGGCAGAACTTTACAAATTATGTCCCCTCCCTTGGTAAAGGTAAATAGCTCCAGCTCCCAAGTCTTCACGCCACAAGCAGGCTTTAACATCAAGGACTACACGATTTTACTTCGGAGATGGGCCCGGAGGGGCGGTTCAGGTAATA